>DF363370.1:61391-75118 GCA_000787875.1 Solanum virginianum
GGACTAAATGGAGGCTTGCATCTGGAGTACTGTGTGATAAGAAGATACCACCTAAACTCAAAGGTAAGTTCTACAGATTGGTGGTTAGACCATCTTTGTTGTATGAGGTGGAGTGTTGGCCAATCAAAAAGGCACATGTTCAGAAGATGCAGGTCGCAGAGATGAGGTAGTTGCGATGGATGTGTTGTCATACCAGGAGCGACAAGGTCAGGAATGGGACCATTCGGGAGAAACTAAAGGTGGCTCCGGAGGGGTAGAGGTAGACCGAAGAAGTACTGGGGGGAGGTGATTAGACATGATATGGCGGAGCTTGATCTCACAGAAGACATGACCCTAGATAGGAAGGAGTGGAGGTTGCGAATTAGAGTAGTAGACTAATTGGCAGGGTTAGGTGGATGTATGGGTTAGGTGGACGTGTTTTCTTTTTCTATGTTCTCACTACAGAGAAATCTAAATGCCCCAGTTGTATGAGTTTCCATCTTTTATTTCTCTTCAAAGTAATTTTTCATACACCAAGATAGCATCACTGGAATTTGCTTAGCAAGAAAAACTCAAGTGCATATAAGAAAATATACCAACTGTTCCTTCTCCAGGACCATGTGCTGCTATATAGGAAAAACCAACATCTGGAAACAATCCAATTGCATTTTCTGGCATCGCTAGAACAGTCCTCTAGAGAAAAACAAGAAGTGAAAATAAGATGTTACTTTCAAACACAAGTAATTCTTCATAGAGTTAGAGAAATACCTCTGTGATAACCTTGTAACGACCATGACCAGATAAACCAATTCCAAAGCCCATTGTAATGCCATCCATGAAGCTGATGTAAGGCTTTTTGTACTCGGAGATTTTACATATTATAGGATACTCAGTCGTGAATACCTGTTACATATAACAGGAAAGGATATTGATTTCTGCTTTACACAAAGGCTTCCCAGCTCAGCTGCAGCATTCAATTGAATATAAGCATAAAATAACACATGCAAGCATTATATGGGGGAATCTAACACTGTTGTATAACATCTAAAGAATAAAGATCGGAGCATGTACTGGTGATGCTTTTGTGGGTGTTAAGAGGCTCCAATAATCACGTGCATGCCTGGGAAAGAGAGACTACAATCTTTTACATGGAATAACTTAAGATGCATGTACATAAACTGCAACAACTGTGCACGCACGCCGTGACAAGAGCTATGATTGACTAAGATGGTAAAAACATTAAACAAAGGTCATGATAGACTAAGATGGTAAAAACATTAAACAAGCACCTCACTGGTTGCATAGGATTATGTGAATTGTTTGAGACATTGTAAGAATATTATAAATGATACTGTTTTTCAATTAGAAACAAGAACAAATCAGATTGATTATGTAATTAGGTAGAATATTGTTTCCCATCTTAACACTTGTATATTCACTACTTAAGATTCAGTAGTTTGAAGGAATAATCAAGCTGAGTTTTCTCCTCCTTGTTCTCTTCTTTCACATGCTAACAGAGTCCTAGTGTTAAAATTCTCATTGTACAATCACCAGCGACATTACGGAGGAAGAAATGATCATCACCCCACATTTTTTTCCAGTGACCATGAAGCACTCCAACTAAAATCTCAATATCTCCTCATGTGGTGAGTAAAGCAACACCACCACTAGGCTTGCAGTCTCCGGTGAGCAAACCCAGCAGCACACACCTGAAATAGACATCAGATGCACCTCCACATTCCTGCAGATTCTCAGATTCCGGCAGCATGTGAGCCTTTGTTATCCAGATCGCGGCAAGTTTCTTCTCCTTAGTTGTTTGCTTCTTCATTCCACCTCAACCTATACAACTCTAGCCGCATTCCGACAACTGTAGTTATATTCCAAAAGGACTAGTCAACTTTTCCTGATGAAATAGTTAACTTTGTATTCATGCAAAAGAACTCATCAAGGAACTGATGAGGAGGGATTTATGTAACGACCCCCAGTTTAGGAGCCCTGAGTTCAAAAGAGTTGGCCAGAAAAGTGACCTGGAATCTGATTTACAGGACCACTTACGGCCCGTAGGTTCGGTTCTTAAACACAGAACTTCAGGAAAGGGAAAAGTTTCCAAGTGTGGGGTAAACCACGGACCAAGTGACGGCCCGTAGAGTATCTTACGGCCCGTAGAAGGTTTTGTGAGTGTGACCCCAGACATGAAGGAAATTTGGAGTTTTTAGGAAGGTAGTATATGAGTTATTAGACAGCTCATGGAATGGGTTAAATTTCAGGATTTTCAGATGTGTCATCAGACAAGAGACTTACGGCTCATAAGTCAACCTACGGCTCGTAATCGGGGTTCCGTAAGTCGCTTTCGACAGTTTTTAACAAGGGACAATTTGGTCATTTCCCACAAATCTATTCCCAAACTATGTCGTTTTGGGGATGTGGACGGGAAAGGTTCCTATATCAGCCTTTAAGCCCTAATTTCTCCATTCATTCCCTCATTTTTCATTCTCAAAATTCTAAGGCAAGAAAAGAGGTTCTTAATACTAGGCAAGAACAAGACTAGGGTTTCCAAGCTTTCTTCCCCAAAGGCTTTAATTCCGTTTCTCCTTAGTTCTCCAGGTATGCGAGTTGATTTATAGGTAGCCTTTCACCCATAAAGTTCCCTATTATGTATTTTACCTTTTCTTTAAGTTCCTCAATTTAAAGTGCATGCTTATGATGATTTCATGATCTTTATGTTAATATATGATACTCATGAAGTTCAATGACTATTTTGCTAAGTAAATATATGCATATTTGAAATATGATGTTGATTCCATGATGAGTTTTGATATGATCAAGGTTGGGTGATTTCGATGTTCCTTTTAAAAGAAATTTCCTAAGACTTGTGTGATTTATGATTTTTCCATGCTAAAACTAAGCCCACCTTGTTTTCAATGAAAGTTTCCTATGACTTATGATTACGATTAGGGCATTTATGAAGAGCTTCAAAAGCTAAGCTTACCAAAGATATATATTTGATGTTAATTGCCCTAAATGATGTTTAAGATTCTTAAGTTCGAGCTACTCCTATGACTGTTATTCATGATTCTAAAAGTATGTTTCAAAGATTCCGAGGGATGACTTAGCACCAAGAGGACTAAAGATAGGGACTCATCCCGTTAGTTGAGGTATGATTCCTTGAAGCTAAATCCCAATGTCCCTAACTATGTGTCATCATAGGAGCCTTATAGGTTAGGCTAATGGATCCACATTGGTCCAAAAGTTATGAAGGATGCAATTGAAAAGTTACTATGTTTTGGATATCTACCTTGGCAAGTAGATTCCCCTTTTCCCAATAGGAGTGCATTGGCCTTTTCCCAATGGAGGGAGTTCATTAAATTCCATGCAGTAGCTCACATGGTCTTACAGTCGATTACGGTCCATTCCCACAAGTTTTATGATCCTATGGTATCTCTTCATTTTATGTGTTTTCTCATGCATTGTCTCATATTAATCTGGGTCATATTCCTTGTGCATGTTTAAGCTTATTTCATGATTCTTTAATTTTATGCATACCCATATGCTATGTTTAATTATGTTGGCATGACAATTCCATCCATGCACTGTATCTCACATACTTAGTACATTCAAACGTATAATGCATATTTTGTCTATATAATTTAACCATATAACATCTTCTTCTTCTTTGTCTGTAGCACTAACATTAAACAAAGTGTTTGATTAGCATAACAGATTGAAATAGGCAGCAATTTCCTGCCCTTTTCCCATCATTTGTTTCTCCTCTTCGACCAAGAGAGCATTAATCTTCCCTTGCTTTTAGACAGTTCCTTGCCTGATGACCAGGGTTCTGGCAAGTCCAACAAATTTCTTCACCAGTTTGTTCGTTTTGATAGGGCGCACCAATGTCTGTCTTTACCGCGCCGTTGTCATTTTCTTCTTGTCCATGACCATCTTTCTTCCAGTCCTTGCTTTTCTCTTTTTTTCTTAGTCTTAGATGAAGGAGTTGGGTCAGCAGTGACACTAGTTCATCAAAAGTCGATCAAGGAATCAATAGTAGCGATTGCACTAGTTAGATCTTGAACTTTTTGCCCATGCAACTCATTTTGTGCCCACCCGTGCATTCCAAAAATGAAATTGTGTAGCTTGTCCTTGTCCGACATATTTTGAATATCCAGGAAAATAGCAATGTGAATTGCTTCATGTATTCTCAAATGGAACCCCACTTGTTTCACCGCTTCAACCTGTCCCTAGCAACCCAAGATGAGTTGCTTGGCAGGAATTTCTCATGCAATGCATCCCTTAGTTTCTCCCAAGTATCAACCTTGGGTTGGTAGCACTTCCATCGCCGATATTCTTCGTTCACCACCACAGTATAGCATCCCAACAAAAATAACAAACAACCATAATCAACTTATCATTTGCAAGAACATGGGCAGTACTGATGTAATGCTCCAACTCCGACAAAAAGTTTTCAAGTTCTTTGGCACCACCAACACCATCAAATGACTTTGGTTTAGAAATTTTGATCTTGGCATATTCCTTGCCTCCCCTAGGCATGTTCGCAATAGCTAGATGAAGTACAATCACCTCCGCCTTCAGATCTTCATTTTCCTTCTTGAGGCCCTTAACTTGTGTGCACACAATTTCACAAAAAGTCTACAATTCAACCAATTAGCCATCAACAATACCACGATATGCCCGCATTACTCATGATGCCCTGAATTTTAGTTAGAACATCAACCAGATCTTCTCGAATAGTGCAACCCCTGGACCCGATGGTTTCACCATGAGTTTTTCTAAAGTTTGCTGGGACACTATAAAGGCAAATTGAATGCAGACCGACCACAGCTTCCACTAGAAGGAATTGTTTGAGAAGTCTATGAATGTCACCTTCATAGCCTTTAACTCCAAAGAAAGCAGATGCAAAAGAGTTACAAGACTTCAGACCTATAAGCTTAATAGGAAGGACTTACAAGCTTATCTCAAAACTTTTAACTGAAAGACTTAAATCTGCCATGGGCAAGCTGGTAGATGAGCATCAAATGGCCTTTTTGAAAGGGAGACAGATAATGGATGCATCACTTATAGCAAATGAACTGGTAGATTCAAGAGTGAAACAAAAAATACCTAGAATCTTGTGCAAGTTGAACATTGAGAAGGATCTATCTCCTTAGGATCCTTGAAGATATGGGCTTTGGCAAAAAATGGCTAAATTGGATTATATTTTGCATATCCAATGAGAGCTTCTCCCTACTGTTAAATGGTGACACTGTAGGTTACTTTCAATCACAGAGAGGTCTAAGACAAGGTGACCCCTTCTCACCTCCTATTCTTACTAGCTATGGAGGGTCTCAACCATATACTCAGAAAAGCAAACGAAAATGAGAGGTTTTGGAGCTCATATAAGTAGAGCAAACGGCATGAGAATTTCCCACCTATACTATGAGAAGCAGAGGTGTCACAAATCAGACACCTCAGGGCTATTTTAACCATTTCTGAAGGCATCTCAAGACTCCATGTAAACAGGCACAAGAGCTGCCTCCACCCAGTCGATGAAGTCCTGAATATGCAGTTGATGGCAATGAATCTAGGTTGCAAGGTTGCTTCCCTACCCACCAATTATTTGGGAATGCCATTGGGAGCCAAAAATAAGGAACTTGAAGTATGTAGCACAGTATCAGAGAGATATAACAAGATGCTATCAAGATGGAAGAGTTAATATTTATCCTTGGGAAGAAAACTGACACTCCTAAAATCTATCATGGATGCACTGCCCACCTACATGATGATTTTGTTTCCTATCCCAAAAAGCATCGAAAAGAAGATCAACCAAATGAGAAGGAGCTTGTTATGGCAGGGGAATAAAGGAAATAGAGGCTACAATCTAGTGAAATGGGATGCGCTTATCCTCAACATGAAACAAGGAGGTTTAGGCATCAAAAAGCTCAACCTCCACAACAGTTGTCAGCTACAAAAGTGGTTGTGGGAATTTGGCATAGAAGACATGACCTTATTGAAGAGACTCATCATAGAGAAATATGGACTCCTAAACCAATGGACAAGCGAAGAAGTGGAAGGTACTTTTGGATGCAGTGTATGTAAACAATTGGAAAACTCTAGCGCAAGTTCAATACTAACATCTCCTTTAAGGTGGGAAATGGCATGAAGATCCAGCTCTGGAATGAGCATTGGATAGGTGATGAAAGATTAAAGACCACTTTCCCAGGCCTCTACAACCTCAGTCTCCAAAGAAATGACACTGTTGCCCAGATATGGAGTCCACAAGGGTGGAATTTCATCTTTAGAAGAGCTTTAAATGACTGGGAGATAGACAGAATAGCTAGTCTTCTACCGACTTTGAACCTTTTTCCAGATGTCTCTGTAATCCAAACAAACCTCTATGGAAGTTGCAGATTAAAGGAGTTTTCTCATTCAAATCATGCTAGTAACAACAACATCAGCTTCTCTTCCACTAGAATTTAGCCTCGGAAACTAATCTGGAAAATTAAAATCCCCCTAAAGGAGCCATGTTTTATGTGGCTGATGATTAGGGGAGCTTGTCTAACCCATAAATCACTACAGAGAAGAGGTTTGCAAATTTGCTCAAGGTATTTTCTTTGTGACAAGGAGGCAGAGGTAAACAACCACCTCTTCCTACACTGGATAACAGTTGTAAATCCATGGAACATGTTCTTATGTATGCTTGGAGTAAACTGGACAATGCCTAAGGACGCCTGTGATTTGTTGAGGAGCTGGGAGACAATTTGAAGAAGAAATTCTAAGGAAGACTGGTGGAAACTCATTCCAGCATGTATTTGGTGGACCTTATGGAAGGAAAGAAATGCAAGGTGTTTTGAAGGCAAAATCAACAACATCCACAGGATCAGAATGAACTGCATTAACCTTCTTTATTTTTGGTGTAAACAAGATATGGCGGGGGATATAGCTTCGTTAGATGACTTCATAGGAAAACTGTAAACGCCTAGACCTGACTGGTTGTTTCTTGTTTGCAATGCATTGTAAATAACCATCTCATCATTTGTGGACAATGTTTTCATATGAATACAAAGTTACCTTTATCAAAAAGAAAAAAAAAACTATTTCCGCCAATCATGTCCAAGTAATGAAACTCGTTACTCTGATATCAATTGTTATGGGGTCAACCTTTTGATCCAGCCAATTAGGCAATCTAACACCCATAGACTCAGCCTTAATCTTTTTTTCTCAATTTAGCTCAACACTTAAATAAACATACAAAACTAAACATCACCAAGCATGTACATGAACTTTCACAACTTTGTATTCAACTTGTCCCACAAAGAAAGCACACAAATAACTTAGCCTACAAAATTCAACAAAAGTTCTTTGCTTATGATAGGTCTGCCTATGCCAATAAATAGGCCATAACACCCTGTCACATGCCAAGCACATCCAGTTGACATCCTCAACTAATAGGCCAAATCAAATTTCAAAGTATCAAGCCTTATCTAAAACATTGACAAGCCACAAATGGCTAGAAACTAAATAACCACCCAATTGCCCATGCAAGTTGTCATGGACTTGGTCATAATTCCAACGTACTGTGTAGCCTAGCGAACTTTTCACTCAAGCTGCTAGTCAGCCTAACTCTTAGTACTTAGCAGAACGTTGAAAGACTAAGCTAAAGAACTTTACGAAGGAACTTGAACTTTTGAGGAACAAAGAAACTTTGTATTAAGATCTTGAATACTTTACAATTAAGCTAAAGAACTTTACGAAGGAACTTGAACTTTTGATGAACAAAGAAAGAAACTTTGTAGTAAGATCTTGAATGCTACAATGCTTTGCTTGTGACTTGCTTTTCTTAGATGGTGAAAATGAATGTCATGGGGTGGTATTTATACTACTCCTCAATGGACGGCTAGGATCAATTTGATCCAAGGGCTACAAATGAGTCTCCAAAACACTCAACCAAAATATATAAGATATTTACAAAGGCAAGAATTCTCTACACCTATCTTGAATGCTCTGGAACCTTCCAGGCCTCTAAATGAGTCTCTAGAAAACTCTACCAAAATATCTAAGATATTTACAAAGGCAAGAATTCTCTACACCTATCTTGAATGCTCTGGAACCTTCCAGGCCTCTCTTTCAAGATCCACATATCTCTAGGGAATTCTAGAGAATTCCATAGTGGTCCAGCTTATTATGGACGTTTCTAAAGCATTTTGGGGCAGAATTTGAGCGGTTTGTCACATCCTCCCCACTCAATGTGGCGACGTCCTCGGCGCTTCCTTCTTGTATGCCTCGATCAGGTCCTGGTAGTCCCATAATGCAAGGTCACGTTCCCAGCTTGCCTCGCTGTCGGGAGATCCTTTCCATTTTACAAAGTCCTCCGTGTAGCTCGAATGACTCCCGCGTCTCGGAACAACTCAGTGCGCAAGAATTTCCTCAACTTCTCGCTCAGGCACCGTGGTGATGGCTGTAGGTGCTCTCTTTGACTCACCTCGGCTTGGATCATCCTTATCTTGATGGTACGGCTTCAGCAGGCTCACATGAAAAACAGGATGCATCTCCAAGTGCGAGGGTAAAGTCAGGCGATAGGCTAGTTTACCGATGCATTTTTATCGAGGGGAAACGGCCCCTCATAGCGCCTTACTAGCCCTTTATGCACCTTCGTGAACCTTCGGCTTTGGTGAGGAAGGAGCTTCACCATGACTAAGTAGCCTTCCTCGAACTCCAGATGTCTTCTTTTAGCATCGGCCCATTTTTTCATATCTGCGCGGCCTTTGCTAAGTATGCCTTTGCCAAGTTGGACTTCTTGTGCCATCCCTTGGCAAATTTACATGTTGCAGGATTCGGCCCTTTATAACCAATGGCCATAGTTTGTGGCGTCATTAGTTGTTGCCCCGTTGCTAGCTCGAATGGACTTGGCCCAGTTGACTCACTTTTCTGCAGGTTGTACGAAAATTGGGATATGTCCAAAAGCTTGGCCCAATCCTTTCGATTGACACTTACGTAGTGCCTCAAATATAGCTCTAGTAAAGCATTCAACCTCTTAGTTTGGCCATATGTTTGTGGGTAAAGCTTGTAGAAAAGTTGAGTTCGGACCCCATGATTTTGAAGAGCTCCATCCAGAACCTTCCTGTGAAGTGCGTGTCTCGGTCGCTGACTATCATCTTTGGTATACCCCAATATTTCACCACGTGTTTAAAGAACAATCGTGCAGCATCCTCGGCATTAAACTTGGTCGGGACCGGTATGAATACTCTATACTTGCTGAATCTGTCCACCATGACCATGATATTGCTACATCATTCCGACTTCGGCAAGCAAGTGATGAAATCCATGGAGATACTCTCCCATGGTTTTTCGGCGATTGGCAATGGCTCTAATAGACCAGCAGTGGGACATTGTTCCACCTTGTCTTGCTGGCACACAAGACAAGTCTTCACATAGAGCTCCACATCATCCTTCATCTGGGGCCAATAGTAAGCTCACTCGATGAGTGCCATCATCCGTTGAACTCCACAGTGACCTGTCCACCTTGAGTCGTGGCACTCCTTTATGATCTCCTTCCTTAAGCCTTTCCATTTTGGCACGTATACCCAGTTTCCCTTGGTGATAAGCACCCCATCCTCAAGCCAGAATTGGCATGTCTTCCCCTGACTTGCCAAACTCATCAAATTCTTGGCTTGTGGGTCCTGCTCTAATCTTCTTGAGTTCCGCCTTGAACTCTGCCCAAGTGCCAATAGAGCAGGTGCCTCTTTCTATGTCCCCCTGTCTCCTCCTCCACCGTACCATCGCAATGACCAAAGGAAAACTTGGGCTAGTGATGGAGGCAAGTTCGGCCTTTATGCTCAGTGTGTCGGCCACAACGTTCCCCTTGCCTGGCTTGTACTCCATAATGATGTCGAACTCGGCCAAGAAAGCTTGCCACCATACTTGCTTCGGTGTCAACTTCTTCTGCTTAAGGAAGTAGCTTGTGGCAACATTTTCTGTCTTCACCACAAACTTTGTGCCTAGCAGATAATGTCTCCACGTTCTCAGGCAATGCACCACGGCCATCATCTCTTTTTCTTGGACTGTGTAGCGCTTCTCCACATCATTGAGCTTACGACTCTCGTAAGCTACCGAATGACCCTCTTGCATTAGGACCCCTCCTAGTGCAAAGTCTGAAGCATCCGTCTACACCTCGTATGGTTTGGTGTGGTTGGGTAAGGCCAACACCACCTCCTAGATCACGACTTCTTTCAGCTTCTCGAACGCTGCTTGGCACTTCTCGTCCCAATCCCAGGTCAGGTTCTTCTTCAACAGGTCAGTGAGGGGAGCGGCTATTGCAGAATAACCCTTGATGAATTTCCTGTAATAGTTGGCCAATCCAAGAAAAGACCGAAGTCCTGGTACCTTCCTTGGTGGCTCCCATTCTTGTATGGCCCGAACCTTGGACTCGTCCACCGGTAGTTTGCCCTCTCCAACAATGTGCCCTAAGAAGGTGACTTCCCGTTGAGCAAAGGCACATTTCCCTTTCTTCACATACAACTCGTTCTCCCTTAGTACTTGGAAGACTTGTCTCTAATGATTTACATGATCTTTCTTGCGCAAGATCCTCCCTAGCTCTTCCCGCATTGAAGAAATCTCTGCCTTGTGAGTCTCTTCCATGGCCTTCACGCTGTCGAGACATTGGGCTAGGACTTGGTTCATGGCGGCTTTGTATATGACAATGTCATCCAAGTACACCACCACGAATTTATCCAGGAACAGTTGTAGGACAAGGTTCATGAGGGTGCAAAATGTTGCTGGTGCATTTGTGAGTCCAAAAGGCATCACAAGAAATTCATATGAACAGTACCTTGTGACACATGTTGTCTTCGACTCGTTTCCCTCAGCAATTCTTACTTGATAGTATCTGGACCAAAGATCCAACTTGGTGAACCACCGTGCTTGGCCAAGTTGAACAAAGAGATCGGCAATAAGTGGGATTGGGTATTTGTTCTTTACTATGATCTTGTTAAGTGCCCGGTAGTCGATGCATAACCAAAGCGATCCGTCGTGCTTCTTCTGGGAAAAAATCGGGGCTTCATAGAGTGCTTTCGATGGATGAATAAACCCCATGTCCATCAACTCCTTCAACTGCCTCCTTAATTCTTCAAGCTCTGGAGGCGCCATGCAGTATGGCACTGCCACTGGTGGGGTGGCACCTGGTACCAGCTCTATTTTGTAATCCACCTCCCTCTTTGGTGGTAACCTCTTCGGCAATTCGGGCGGCATCACATCCTTAAATTCCTTCAAGACATGAGTAACTCTTTGGGGAAGATCTTCGATTGGAGGAACGACTGCTTCTTCCTTCAAAGCTACGAGGTAGGTTGGCTCTTCCTTCTTTACGCCTTTGGAGAGTTGTATGGCCGAGATTTGCTTCTCTTGGAGTCGGGTTTCCCGCTCTAGTGGTACTAGCATGGCTCCCGTGTCAACTAGTGCCTTCACGGTGTGCCCTCCGATCTTGGCTTCCCCAAACAACCTTCCCTTCTTTTTGTTCTTGGGCACCTCCACCTTTGCCTTGATCGCACCGAGTCGTAGGGCTCCTATCTTCTCTTCCTCCCGTTGGCGCTCCTTGATTAATGCTGAAAGTTTGGACCTCTTGAGGTATTCCCTTGCCTTATGGGGTCCTTCACAAAAGAAGCATTTGAGCGGGGGTCTCTCGCCAGCTTTGTGCTCCTTGGGTCCCTTTGCCTTATCGGTCGTCTCTTTGCCCTGATGTGGGTCTCCCCCACTCTTTCCCTTGCCGCCCTTATCCTTTGGCTTAGGCTTCTCCGGTTTCTTGAACTCGATAATGGACTCGGCAATGGAAATAGAGGTGGTCAAGTCTTGAGCCCCCCTGTCTTTGGATCTCAAGTCTCGCCCACTGTTGTAAGCCATCCATGAAGGCAAAGAAAGCTTCTTTATCAGGATAGTTAGGGATCTCAAGAAGTACCTCAGTGAACTCCTTTACGTACTCCCGTATGCTCCCTTTGTACGGCAGTCGCCTCAGCTTTCCTCGAGCCTCTTCTTCCACATTGTTGGGATAGAACTGCTTCTTGAGTTCCGCCTTGAACTCTGCCCAAGTGCCAATAGAGCAGGTGCCTCTTTCTATGTCCCCCTGTCTCCTCCTCCACCGTACCATCGCAATGTCCTCGAGGTAGAGACTAGACATATCAACTTTTAGTGCTTCATTGGTCATGGCAAGCACCCTGAAGTATTGCTCCATACTCCAGAGGAAGTTATCTAGTTCCTTCGCATTTCGTGACCCTTTGAAAGACTTTGGCCTTGAAACATCTAATTTAGAAGGGCCCGTCCTTACCTCGGACGTAGATCGACTTCCTTGGGCAAGAGCCCTCTTGCACAAGTTAAGTTCCTCCTCCATGCTTTCCATCTTGCGCAAGATCCTCCCTAGCTCTTCCCGCATTGAAGAAATCTCTGCCTTGTGAGTCTCTTCCATGGCCTTCACGCTGTCGAGACATTGGGCTAGGACTTGGTTCATGGCGGCTTGCATTTTCTCTCGCAACCTATCCATGCTAAGTTTGACCTCCTCAAACTTTTCCTCCCCATCGGCTATTGCCAGCTCCACCTTGGCAAGCCGTGTCTCGAACCCTTCCATGGCTTCCCTCGACCGAGACCTCTAGCCTTTGGATTTCTTCTCGACTAACTTGCCTCCTTTGGTAATCTCGCTTCCACCTTCCATGTCCCTTGATGTTCCGACGGTCTCCGAACCTTGCTTTGATACCAACTGTCATGGACTTGGTCGTACTTCCAACGTACCGTGCGACCCAGCGAACTTTTCATTCAAGTTGCTAGTCAGCCTAACTCTTAGTGCTTAGCAGAACATTGAAAGACTAAGCTAAAGAACTTTACGAAGGAACTTGAACTTTTGATGAACAAAGAAAGAAACTTTGTAGTAAGATCTTGAATGCTACAATGCTTTGCTTGTGACTTGCTTTTCTTGGATGGTGAAAATGAATGTCATGGGGTGGTATTTATACTACTACACCTCCTCAATGGATGGCTAAGATCAATTTGATCCAAGGGCTACAAATGAGTCTCTAGAAAACTCTACCAAAATATCTAAGATATTTACCAAGGCAAGAATTCTCTACACCTACCTTGAATGCTCTGGAACCTTCCAGGCCTCTCTTTTAAGATCCACATATCTCTAGGGAATTCTAGAGAATTTCGGAGTGCTCCAGCTTATTATGGATGTTTCTAAAGCATTTTAGGGCAGAATTTGAGTAGTCCATCACAATGTGCGTGGCATATATTGGCAACCTTCAAAGCTTACGCCAAATCTCACTTCTGGTCTCCTATTTATGCGCATGCCCATGAGCCTACACTATACACAAATCCTGCCCCCGCACAGCTTACTATTGGTGCAATCTTCTTAGTCATCTGCCCTAACCCAGCTCTTAGCCCTCGAACTTGTTTAACCATGTTGAAGAATGAACAAAGTCCCACATTGGTAGTTAATGAGATGGGTGGACTCTTTATACTTTGAGCTAGCTTTTGGGGTGTGAGTTAGGCCCAAGACTTAATTTTACATGGTATCAGAGCTCCTACGATCCTGGTAGAAAATTAAAGGGCTTCTACTGCCGGCAAACGGCTAGACCCATATATGCCGCCCGTCTGGCCAATGATTATGTTAGCAAAAAAATTAGGTCACCATGTATCTTTTGGTGACTATTTTCTTATATCTAATTTGTGTAGCACCATCTTTCTGGTGCTACTTTCTCATAGCACCTCCACCTTTGCCT
>DF363369.1:0-21036 GCA_000787875.1 Solanum virginianum
CCATCTCGCGAGAAAGGGCAGGAGTAAGGCCTCCCTATCTAATCCTAGGTTGGGCATACATAACCTTTTCTTTTTTTCTCTCTTGATCTCCACATCCATCACTAAAAGCCTATGTTGAGTGGAAACATTTTCACTCGAAATAACCTTGCAATTCTTACATAGACTTCATCGCCCTTTCGGAGAAGTAGGAAATCTATCTGAGTCTTAGCTACCGTACTACGGAAGGTAATCAAGTGGTTTTCCCTCTTTGGGAAACACGAGTTATTAATCACTAACTCAAAGGCTTTGGTAAAATCCAAGAGAGATGTCCCACTTCCATTCCTCTCCCAAAAACCAAAGCCTCCATGAACATCTTCAAACCCGCTAGTCGTTGCCCCGATATGCCCATTAAAGTTATCCCCAATGAAGATTTTTTTTGTCTCCGATATGCCTCGCACAACCCCATCCAGATCCTCCCAAAAGAGCCTTTTGACTTCCCCATCTAGGCCTACTTGGAACGCATAAGCACTAACTACGTTCATTACATGTCTATCAACCTCGAGTTTGATAAACATCATCCTATCATTAACCCTCCTAACCTCAACCACATAATCCCTAAGATTCTCGTCTACTAGGATACCTACACCATTTCTATCCCTAGAACCACCCAAGTACCACAGCTTAAACCCATCCACATTCCGGTACTTTTCAGAATTTCTTATATATAAAAATTTTTAAAAAATTATGAACTATTTTTTTTAAATGAAAGACTGAAAAATCCACTCTAATGTATGTTTTCACCTTTTTATTTTATTGTTTTAAAAATAAGTATAATGTTTTATGTAACGAAGAAGGCATAAATGATGTTTTTTTTTAATTAAATAAAGTCCATATTCCTTTGTACTGGAGGAGTTACTGAGAACATTTGAATGTTCAGTTCACACAAGCACATCATCAAAACAAAGAGAACAGCCAATCTCGCCTAGTATCTTTACAAATGACTAAAGAAAAAGAGCAGTTCAGTACACAAAGCTCTCATTATGTGCAGAGTTCGAGGAAGAATCGAACGAGGTAGAGTCTATCATATGCAAAAAAGAGAAGGCATTGGCTATAAAACCAGATGAGTTGAATGTTTTTACTACTTACTAGCATCAAGAAAATCGTTGATACTAGTAGTACTGCGCTAAATCAAGCATTTGGTAATGATCTTAGTGTGTGATAATGGATTGTTAACCAGCTCTTCTCTCCTCGAATGAGTACTCGATATCATCAGCACAAGCAGAAACATGGCGATTAGCCGGGGTCATTGCAGTCTGCATGGCTGTGGAAACTGAGGAAGGAGTTGCAGGCATTGGAATGGGCAATGTTTTTGGGGTAATACTTCCTTCAACAGCAGAGGCAATCTTTGTTGGAGTCATAATTGGAGTTCTGTTCAAAGACACTGTTTCCTTTAGTCTTCCTTCAGCAGACGCAATTTTGGTTGGAGTCATAACTGGAGTTTTGTTCAAATACAGTGTTTCCTGGACTTGCCCGCTCTTTAGGGTCTGATTCTGAATATTGATGGTGCTTGCATTTGATGATAATAACGACGATAAGGGAGATAGGGGCTTCCTGCTCTGTATTGATGCAGTTCTAGGTGGATTTAAAGGGGCCTTCCTTATCTGTGTTGATTCAGTTCTAGGTGGATTTAGAAGAGACTTCCTTGTCTGTGCTGGCTCAATTCTAGGTGGATTTAGAAGGGCCTTCCTTGTCTGCGCTGATACAGTTCTTAGTGTATAAGGGATATAGAGGCTTCCTTGCTGCTTTCTTGGTGCCAAGATACTATCTCTTCTGCCTGCAACAACAATTCAAGTTACGCAATTTGAAGATCAATAACACGGTCCAACTTAGAAGCCGCAAAAGCCCAATAAACGTGTAGATAGAAATGAGTATGCTAAAATTTTTGGTGAAAGAGTAAATTCAGATACACTAGAGGACATGATCACAAGCCTACCACTTTGGGGAGTTTGCTGGTTCAACGAGCTAGACAGTCGAGAGGACAGTGCAGCTTTACCAGCATATGGGGTTTGAAGCATTGATCCTCCAAGCAGTAGTCTTTTATTGGTCAAACCTCCCATTGATGGTCTAAAATTCTTCTTTGCACTCTTTGAAGGACTAGGTATTGAACCAAAAAGTGCTTCTTGCTCCACCATCAACTGTCCCTGAAGCTTCTTCTGGTCCTTGAATAAAAAGAAGAATCTTATAAACAACTACTAATACACAGAGCACCATTTCATGTGTAATCAAATGGAAAATTCATACCCTCTGCCTCTGACGCTCAAGTTCCCTCTCCTGCTTTAGAGCACAATACTGCTCAAGCATAGAAAGAACAGCTACCTGGAAACGGAAACTGAAGGGATAAGAAGAAATAGAAGAGCACTATCACCAACTTCTAAGAGTTAAGGCAGCTGCAGAATGGGGATGCAGGGTTAGTCTTGCTTAATAATTCTTTTACAAATTCAAGTTAGGTGCTTACACCATCATACAAGAATTCGTGTCCATTTTCTTTCTGCCAAGCGCTAGCTCTCAATCTCAATGTCTCCACCATAGCTGCCACAAAGTCATTGTTAAGATTTGTTATCAGATTGATCAAGTCTGATTGTCACACTAAACAAACATGCAGCAATGTAGGTGATTTGTACATGATAAATATATAGTTGATTCGCATAACAAATTTTCAGAAATCACACAGATGAGTAAGCTATAACTTTCTGGTATCAGTATTCTTAGAGTACACTCGTAATGCATTAAGCTAACTCAAAGAAGAGTAGAATCAAAATCTAGTAGAATTATTTCTATTAGCAAAATCATTTTATTATTGATGGGAGATATGAGGAACAGAAAATAGGTTCCATACCAGGGATTTTGTTGACAAGAACTCGAGCTTTCTCAGCTCTCTTCAGGTTACGATGAGTACCTTTTCCGCCATGGTAGCGATTTTCATCCTAAAATGGAACATATTAGAAACAGAAGAATGGTGCAGAACATACAGGAAAGAGGTCGAAAAAACAGAACAGAACGTCCAACCCGGTTGTATTCCTCCAACCAACACTCCTCGTCACATGCAGCCAACCACTTCTCTAACTTTTCAAGAATCTCTCTCCTACTAAAAGCTTCCTCTTTAACCTTGGAAATCTGGACCTCAATTTGCTCAAGCAGATATGAAGGATCAATTGAGCCTACAAATTATAGCATTGCCACTTCAGAAATATAACAAACAGTCGCACATATTAGAAACTAAACAGATTTCTTCAAAGAAATCAGTTTTGCTTAGACATACAAATAATCCACAAATTATCACAGAAATGATTCAGTTAAAACGCATTTGGTTAGACGTAGTTACATGCAACCTTGGTGACTGATTCATGACAGGAAAAAGTTACCTGCTTCTATAGCTTCAACAGAAAAGTCGACTGAATTTTGTGTTTCAATAACCAAATGTGCATTCCTACAGATTTCCTCCAAGTCCAGCCTCTTTTTCAGAAGAACCTCTTCCATTTTTGTTGATTTCATTGCCTGCAATCTCGAGACTTCTGCCTCTGCCTGCAGAAGTATTATAGAATCACAACAATTCTGCTATAGAGGCATCACAACAAGCCTAGGGACCTCTCAAATTCTTGTAGAAATTAACAGCATAGAATAATTAATTGGAGAGAATTTAATTTCTGTATTTCATACATGTTGAAGATTGTCGGCAGACAGAACATTAGGCTCATTTGTTTCATTTTCCGAAGCTGCTATGTGTCTTGTACAATCATGAAATTTCTGTTGCTCCTCTAGTGGTGTATCCATCAAGTTCCACAGCTCAATCAGGGTAGTTACTAGATCTTGAAGCTAAGCAACAAGAAGACACCATTAGTAGAGAGACATATACAACTTAGCTTGGAACAATTAAATTGACATTTATACTAACCCTAAGCAATCTTTGTTTCTTGAGCTCTTCCAATCTGTGGATCGTAGTGGACAGCTTAAAGATCATATCTTTGCTTATGTTTTTCAAGACACGGGAATCGTCCATGGTTGGATCAATCTCGGCAATAGTTTGTTTGTAATCAACCCCAAGTACCAAACATAACGAATTGATAGTTGTCAAGTGGTCAACCAGCAGCTTCAGGCGGTCACTCTGAAAATGTTTACGAGATTCTATTAGACAAACAGTAACTCTTGTAATTTTTTATAACAGGGGAAACATTTCCAATTAGTATCAAACTCAGCAATGTGAAAGTTGAAAGATACTCCCTGTTTGTTTTTTCCTCTATTCTAAGCAGTTCTGATGTGTCTGTGAAGTGACAGTTTACCAAACTCATTTTGCAAAAGTTGCAACTTTTTATGACTTATTTATGCAAGGCAGAAATCTCAAGCTAAAACATGTAGAGATTGAAGCAAGCAAAGAGATGAAACAGAAAAAACCTTCTCTTTTTGCAAAGAAAGCAAATAATTCTGCACTTCTTCTAGTCTTTTGACAGACAATTCATTCTCATCAATTACAGTCAGTCGTGCATTTTCTTGGAAGTGTAAACAGAGCTCTTTCGAGATAGTCTGTATCTGATCGACAACAGCTGCAAATTGGTTCTTCCTCTCTCCTTTTCTCCTCTTCATCTCTTCCAACTTAGGCTTAATGGCCTCAAGCTCTTCCTTCAAACTTCTGGAACTCTGCTATGTAAGGAGGCTAAATGTTAAAAAGTTCTACATACCAAGTAAACGATCATAAATTTTCACTGAATGCTCCAAAGGAGAGATTTTTGTTTTGTTTCTAACCTGCTTAGCATATGATGACTGCTCTCCTAGTGCTGCACATATCTTTGCCAGCTCTACTTCAGAGTCAGCAACAGCTTGCTGCAGTTGAGCCCGGCATCGACTTGCCTGATTCACTTTTCTTCTATATACCTCCATGCACTCTTGTTGAAGTTCAAATAGCATCTTATCCCTTTCAATATCTGGCTCTCCCATCTCATCCCATATTCTCTGGTACAAAAATACAATGTAGAATAGAAAAAAGAGTACACACTCGGAACACAATGAAAGTCTTATGTTTCTTAATAACAATTGAAGAGCCTAGTTCGAGCAAACCTGCATCTCAGATAGAAGAGACCCACAAGTTGTTTCCATATGCAAAGGCTTCTCAGTTTGGCCGTTATGCATGTTGGAGCATTAACACCTTGAGAAAGAGAAAGAGATATTAAAAGGAAAATCTATAAGACTAGCTAAAGGCAATCCACCAGAAGATTATGGTTGAGTTTAGATAAGGTACATAGGAAAGTCCCAGCTAAATTTAGAATGGACAGAAGAAAAGCACCGGGTCAAGCTCTTCTTTGACAGGTAATATCTATGAATAGTCATCGACTACCGGGAAAGAGTATACGTTGAAGTATTTGCTGATTTAGCACCCTACAACCTTAAAATGAAAAAAGAATACTTCTAACGCCGAAACAAACAACATTCTTTCATTGTTACAACAGTTATGATGATGATCTTTCAGCACCTCTTGGACAAAATCTCTCAAATGATTTGTAAATATTTATTCTGTTAGGCAATAAAAGCATATATTATAGTATCAAAATTCTTCTACACAATCAATCAACTATACCCCAATCATGAATATTATGCATTTAAAAAAGATACTGCAAGAAAAAAGACCCCTTTTTTGTTCATGTTAGTCTCTAGTCCAAGATGTGAAGACTCTCATATGTAAAATTCCAAGAAAGATGAATTACTAGCCATAGAAACTAGAACCCTATTGCTAACAGAAAAATATCTTGATTTTCTGCCTTGTCAAAAAGTAAAAATCTTGAATATCTGACAGTACTCTGTGCTCCGTGAACAAATTATTCTCTCTCCGGATTATAAGACCAACTATTAGTTATCAACCATTCATTCACGAAATGCCAAGCAGCAGCAACACAAATTCAATGTAATTTTACAAGTGGGGTTTGAAAAGGATAGCATATACACAGACCTAGAGAGGTTGTTTCTGATAGACTGTGGGCTCATAGAATAAACGAAAAGCCAAGCCCTAAAGCAAAAAAGAACTATCCATACGAAATAACGTGTTTCAACTTGAAAATCCCTTTTGTTTCTGAAATTGGGAGCAGAATTCCGTCAAATGGAAACATGGGAAGGCAATTCAAGAAGCTCTAAAATGCCATCCAGTAAAATGTACAAAAAGAACAAGTAGTAATAATGAAGTAGCAACAAATTTACGATCATTTGTAGACGTCCTACTTGATTGTTTCCAGAGATTACTGAATTCAGTTTTCTCGGCAAGAAGGGTTGAAACAAACAGAGCACCAAATTTCACGTAGAATACAAAGAAACAAAACCTTACTGAAATCTTGATCACGCCGTAATTAAGAGAAAACTCCAATGGCCAATTTCCTCAACCAAGTGAAATTTGGAAAATTGAATTGTTTGAGGAGGGAAAACAAACGTTAGCTTTTGTGTAAAGTATAGAAAGCAAACGTAAGAAGCGCCCTTCTCGCCCGCGCCCAGAGTCTTGTCTTTATAGGGCGTTTCATATTCACTATTTTTGAATTTCAAAGTTGATTTCCATTTAATACTTTTAATCAAAAAAATAATAATCAATATTATGTCAATCTTCAAAAGTTAAATGTTTTATGGAACATCCAAAAAAGTATGAAATTTGCAAACAGAGATTATTAAACTTTTCATTATAAAAGTTTAATCCTTCAAATTTTGATCTAACAGGGTTTTATTCACTGTCCCGTACTAGAAAGCATTACTCCACTTTTTATTTCAAATTCAAGAATATGACCACCACCAAACACACCTTTAAGTGAGTGTTAACCAACAGTTTGCCTTTTATCAAGTCACATTTTTTAAACCTTTGAAAATTATAGTTTGGGTAACAAAAACAACCATAGTTAAAGATGGAACTAATAAAATTGTAATTGTTTGATAAAGTATATGAGCAAAAATAATGCAACAAGGATAATTACAGTAGATGGTCATTCAGCCTAAGTAACTATAAAAAATATGCCATTCGTTATATAAACAAGTATAGTCGATGTATATTTCATTATAATCCAGCTATAATCACATTTTGAATGTATTAAAATATTTATTCAGTGTATATCTCATATACAAGTAATCCATATTATATAGTCACTGTATAATTACTATAAATTTCCTACGAAATAAGCATGGGTAAGTTCTCAATAATATTCTTTCATTTTCAAATTGATTGTGTACGATCTTTTACTCATCAAACTTAAAAGTCGATCAATACTAATCACATATAGATTGACTATATGTAATTAATTAATAAAATACATATGTCTATTTTGAGTTTATTGCTACAATGAGCTGCTAATTGGATTAATTACACGTTGTATTTCAGACACAAGGTATAACCCAACAACAAAAAATAAGAAACAACATAACATTTTGAAGGAAGTGGCCAATAATGAGGCCAAACATGCAAAGATATCAACAATGTCCTTGGTATAATCCCATTAAGTAGGGCCTAACAAGGATAGGGCGTATACACACTTCATCCCGACCTCAAAGGTAGAGATGCAAGGGCGTCAGATACCAAAACTGTTTCACACAGTGCAATGGACCATAAGAAAATAACTACAACTAATTATCCCTCACACTTGGAAGCTTTGGTGAAAAGTCCAAAAGAAATATGATAGCATATTAGAAAGAGACATTGTTGATTGAAAACCTATATTTTAGGTACCCTCTTGAGAAGTCATCGTTATATATCAACTAAACTACCAACTCTGCGCTATATAGGTAGTGTCAACTGAAAACATCCATAACAGAGAATGACCTCAAAATGATAATGTTTTGGCACTTACTATCCAGCAAAAAGTCCTCTAAACAACTACACGAAGCAACCTGTACACATGTACATAAATGGGAAGACAAGGATAGTGAAACTTCCGTAAACTGTAACAGCAATTTTGCGTAGGAAGAGAACTTGATCGTTCTGATCCTGTCAAGTTGAGAAAGGAGGCATCAAGTGTTGCTGCTCCTCAAGAACGCTTGAGACCAGGTGACCACTGAATGAGCTGAAGTGGGACGAAGTTGACATGCCATTGCATATTAAATGTAGTTCCACTACACTTCTTTCACATGGATAAACTGATTGGATTGTTAGTGCCTGAATTTTACAACCTAAGTTGCCACCAATCTTGATGGAACCAATGTGGCAAAAAGCTTGGATTTGATACAACATAACCAGTTGCTCATAAAGCTTGGAGTTTAGAATTCACAACCCATATGAAACACATAAAAAAAGAGAGAGTATACAACAGCAACTATAATTGTTTTATTTTTTATACATGGAATGGTGCTGACATAACTGTAATTTAAAACTCACAGAATAGTTGACGTACTTTGGGGGTATAAAGATTCAATAAGAATGGCAAGCTTTCAAGAGTAGAACTGGACCAAGTCGTCAGAGGTGGACATTGTCCATCCAAAAGACATTGTCAATCCTATGCTTATGAGTTATGACCAGGCCACTCCCGATAATAAAACTTTATCCTTCCACTTTATTATGTAAAATGAGAATAAAAGAGAAAGCATGGATGGGGCTACAAATTTTTCTCCATTTGACCTTCAAACTCTCTTTCAAAAAATAAAGATCTTAGCAGCAGCTAAAAAAGGATGAAATGAGAAAACAAATGCAGAAATTTAACAAAAGGATTGGAAGCATCACGACAGAATAGGTCATCTCAAAACATACTGAGGAATGCCAAGCAGTTCATTTTAACAATATACCAGAAGAATTTTCTGTGGAATCTGCCTTCTTATGCAGAAGAAGACAAGAAAGGAAAGGTACTATACACACAAACCAGAAGAGAAGAAAGCATTGTTTTCGTTCTTTTAGGACTAAAAGACCATCGTCTGCACTTCACTAATGAACATCTCCAAACAATAACATAGGCAACATCAGTCGAGTAACAAAGAGCATTTTCCAATGTGTAAATTTTCACCAAAAAGAAATAACCAAATGAAGCAAATAAATGCAAACATAAAAGAGGAACAAGCCACTGATGTTAGAGAATGCAAAGAGCAATAATTTGTAAATAATTAACTTACTGAATCTTAAGTTTTACTCACCAAAAGCTTTACATCACCCAAGCAATATGTCAAGAGCTTGTATTCTTCGAAATAGCAGCCTGCCCATAGTGCTATCTATGTTCCTGCAGTCTGTCTGTGAAGGCTTCCATATGGAAGCTAGCCATAAAACTCTCTTGAACATCTCATACATTCCTCTAAATAACCCAGAGACAGAAAAACTGGTCTGTTCAATTTCCAAGATCCATAACGGGCTATCTATTCTAAGCTTAGGATACCAAAACCTACCCTATTACACACATGGAAAATTAATTAACAGGATGATCCATAACTTGAAAACAAAAGAAGAGCTGAAACAGGGAGAAGCATTTAATTTGGTTCCAATTTTATGAGTTAACTGTTTAACTTGTCAACCACATCACAAGAACTTGAAGAGTGACAGTAGTACAGTTAAAGAGAAGATACAAGTATAGTTGATAAAGGACTTGAAGAGTGACAGTAGTACAGTTAAAGAGAAGATACAAGTATAGTTGATAAAGGACCTTGAGATCCAAAGAAGCTCAAATGGGTAATGATAATAAGCCTTCCAGTCATGTTTTTGTCAAGAGGACGAATGTATTAACTTTAGAGCATTCATTTAGGTATGGGCATACGTGGAACAGGACTAATAAAATTGTGGGTGAGTGGGGAAAGACCTCACAGGTAATAAAGGATGATGTACGAAGGTCCACCAAAGGGAAAATAACAATCAAGACGTGAATTTTATCCCGACTAAAAGCAGGAGCAGACATCAGCCTTCTTTAGACATACAAATACATGATTCTTCTAAGACCAAAGTGTAGTTACTCCAACAAAACAAATAAAGAGGGAAAAGTAAAGTAATGACAGAAAAACTTCCATAAGCACTTTGTAAAGGGGAGGTGCCAACACACAATCAAGGAAATATTAAATGAACTTCAATTTTTTGCCCATATTTTTCATTCTCGGATGTTATACACGTAATTAAGAAAAATGAAGAAACAATTACAGGTATATGTGAGGATAAATTTTATGGTTGAACTGAAAATCACAGACAATGACAATTTCCCATAAGGTTTCAATTGATCAATTGTATGTCCAATTTAAAACATATGCCACAAACTAGTTCTTCAACAATAATCTTCACACTTTTCCAATGTTTGCTAGCAGCGTAAAAGGTCCTCACCTCAATCCTCATGACTGCTTTGAGAACTTGAGGCTAAACTTAGCAACTTATTATCTTAAGCAAAAGCAGTAAGATTCGTCATTTCCATTTTCAACAATAGCAAATCTGAAACTAATTCATGACTTGACTGGGAAGGATTTAATTACAAGCAAACCATAAAAATCTCACTAGCAACAAGGGCAAGAAAATCTCAACAACACCGTCACAACTTATTATAGTGGTTTGATAAACCATATATTCACAGATTGTTTTCACACCAGGGATGCATAATAGATTTGATCATTAGAATTATCAATCACTTAAAAAGAAATTCCAAGAATGTGAGTAAAAATTAGAGATTGACTGCGTTTAATTTGCCAAAACTTCACTTAAAAAGTCCTGGTGATTTAGTGCATGGTCATAACATGTCTCTTCATCAATATCCATGTATCAGGAGTTCAAATAAGTAAGACAATTATAAATACTCTGCATTTAGATTGAGACTCATCTTTCAAGAAAATAAAGTTCTTACTTAAATGGGATTAGTTTTACTAATTCTCAGAATAGCAATGAGGTTTGCATTGACCTGTTATTGTTATATGACAACACAAACAGGATCATATGGGAATAGGATACACAATTATATGATGTGTTGAATGAATGTTATGTCTAATCTTCTCCAAAATTTCCCTTGTTTCTGAACTAGGACTTAGATTTTAGAGCAAACAGGTCAAACTAGAACTTGACCAAAACAAACCATGTATAAGTAGATTTTTATCCTTGTCTTCTTTATTCTTTTTCCACATCAAGATGAGTTGATTAGCAAGTAGAGTTTTATTGGTCAAAGCTTGTTGATTTATCCTAAAGAGTATGTATTAAGGAATATATTTACATGATGATTTCAAACCATTGAATAGAACCGTTTCATGTATCTCTGTTCAACCTCATTCAGAAGCTAAGAATATAATCCATCATTGCTACATCAATACTAAGGTCATCAACTGTCCAAAAAAGTAGGGACCTCATAGAGATCCAAATTGCCATCTCCAACTAGAGGCTTTTGCCACCTTCATCAAAAAAGGAAAAAATAAAAACAACCAAAAAACTAGAAATTTTTTCCACATTCTCGAACAAGTTTGTTAATCTACGAGTCTAGTTGTCAAAGAAAATAACAAAGAAGGGAGTATCAGCAAAAACTGGTTTTATGGTGGGACAGCTCATGAGTCATGATGTTCATATTAATCAACACAATCAATAAGAATCTTCTCCTATATTCTCCACATACACTTGGTCACTCTATTAATTCACAAGATCCCTTATGATTCACTAGATTTTAAGCACTCTTTCAGACCAGTTCCAACTTATGGTCTCCTAGGCTTTTCCTTCAGTTGCAACCCACCAATTGCTCATGGCATCATATGAATATCTATAAATACAGCACATACGGGCATAACAAAAGCTTGGGATTACATTCTTCTATAAACACAAGAGAAAGTTTTGCTATAGAGTCCATCTTAATCCCAATTCCTAAATTAATACAACCAATAGAAACAGATTTAGTCAATCTTGCTCATTATTTGAAAATTTAAATTATCACTGTCCTCATTCTTTGGTTAGCATCAAGAGTTTACAAATAAGAAGTCAACATACTTGTTTATTTCTTTCTTTTTGGGATAAGTATGCTTGTAGGGGAAATAAGTAGGATACTTTTGGTTTAAGCAAGGTTGAAGACCAAATCTGAGTATGAAATTAACGAGTATTAGACAACTAATTACACTAAATTCATAGAGCAGAATCAATAGAGCACCATATGCATCTAAGAAGTAAAATCAATAGAGCAGCAGCATAAACAATAAATTCAAGATAATAAAGGTAATTGCTAACTCAAATATGGAAACCAAGTTTAAGTTTTGAAAATTTATGACAAGTCAAAGAACTATCTACTGTATGTGCAAAGAAGCTCACGGGCTCTACTTTACAGAGTTACAACAGCAAAGACCAGAAAGAGGCTGCCAGATGTTTCAACCTTTGGTTTACACAAATATACCACCCACTTCTAACATTGTAGTATGAAAAATGGAACAAGAAGGACTAGAATAAAGTTAGAGCGGGTCACCAGCTGTAAGATCTCTAAACAATCTCCCCGGGCTTGAATCCACTGTCAACACAATCTGTGCCAGAGTCCAGTTCACAAGATGAATCAAACCATTTAGGGTTCTCTGGGTAGAAGTTCTCTACAACGAAGCCTACATCTGTATCTATACTCTCATCATGCCTCAAGGGTTTGGGCAATTTAGAATTCCCACAGTCAAGAATGCCCTTCTGATCAAATTCGCTGCACTCCAATGGTTTCTCTGATTTACAGGACTCACCCAGCAGATCCTTCTCATTTCTACAATCTGATCTTATCTGATCCCAAGATGCAACCTCCCCGAGTGTTCTCCCAAAGCTGTCTTCATCTTCCTCAATAAGCTCTGCATCCTTGCCATCATCATAAATGCGATGATGATGAACACCCCAATCTGCCAAATCATTTTCTCCGACCAATAGATCATCCGAGGTCGGCTTATCTGAGAGTAACTCAACCGACTTTGATCCATATTCTCTTACATTCCTAAGCTTATTCACAAAATCAAACAATTCACGAGACACCGAGCACAATAACTCATGAGGAACCTTCCCGATCTGGCCCTCAAGTAGCCTGATCTCATTCTTCGCTTCCTGCATTTGCTGCAAAATCGAATGTTGCAGATCTCCACCATCCTTCCCAAGGAACCCAAAATCTTCATTTTCTGCTTCATCACCCATCCCGTACACTGCTTCCTGATCCATCAAAGCCCCTCCTTTATGCCCAACTACTCGATGCATTATTCTTGCATTCCCATCCGAAGCGCCAGGTTCATGCCCCGAGTGCACTGCATACAACTTAAAGACTGCTGTCCCTTCCTCCAGATAGACAAATGTCTTATCCTTCTCATTATAATTTGATATTGGAACTATTGCCCTGATACGAAACCCACACCCACACCGTTTTGACGCGTAAGGTTCCCTTTTTAAAATCTTCGATTTCTTCGAAGAGGCAGGCTCTCCTGCTCGATGACACGCGTAATCTTTAACCTCAGCTATAAATGGCTTATATCTTACATATTTCTGCCTAATACACAAGGCCACTTTATACTTCGTGGCTAATTGTTGTAATCGAACAGGCACTTCCTTTGCGGGTACTTCGAATGATTCAGTATACTCAAACCTACGCCTCTTAGTACGTGGTGCAGACTCTGAGCACACGGGACAAACCTCAACACAAACCCTAATATAACTCTCAGGAATTCCATAAAATTTAGCACCTACAGTCCAAACCTGTTTAATTCTTTCTATAGTTTCTTTCAGTCCCAAGTGTTTTAAATCCGCATCACAGTGAAAGCTTGTGACTATATCATGCCATTGATCAAAATGGGAAACGAATTGACTGGAATTATTCTTGAAACACAATAATTCATTACCATTAACAGGGTCGACATTCACCATGAGCTTGTCCTGGATCCGTTTCCAGGCCGTGAGGTATGCCGTATCCTCATTCCGGTCCTTCCATACCAAACGCCAGCTTTGGAGCACCGACGGCGGCGTCACAGATCGGATTTCCTCCGGTGTCGCGACACGGCCTGCGATAAGGCAGCGTATCATCAGAACATGAGATTCCTTATTGAAAGTGTAGAATTGAGATGAAATGTGGGCTTCTGGGCTTATATGCGACGCCGCGGTGTGCCGATGGCGTTTCTCCGCCTTATTTTTTTCGCCCTTTCCCAAAGCCAAATCAGGGTTAGGGTTAGGGTTCGCCGAAAGGATGTCGCTTTGCTGCTCCAATTGGGGTAACGACTGAATTAGCTGCTGGTTATGGTTATGGTGATGGTTGTGGTGCTGATGTTGATCGGGATCGGAGGAAGTATGGCTGGTATCGTCGTCGTCGTCGTCGCGGAAGAATCCGATATCAGAAAAAAAGGGTTCTTCTTCCTCTTCCGGTAGAATTGACGGGTGAGATTGATCCAAGATTTGGTGATGATGCGGGTGTAAGTGATGGTTGAATATATCTTCTTCTTCAACTTTGCTAGGATTCATGGCTTTCTGCAAAATGGGTATCTGAAATAACGTGCCAAAAGCGTTTTTGGTCTTTCGAAAAAGTTAAGGGTCGTTTGCAGAGAGAAGTAAGCAAGTTTCCTCACATTCTTGATTTCTCCGCTCACTGTTTTCTTCTGTAGAGTTACCGATCAGTGGCTGTGTGAAAGACAAAAGAACACAGAGGAAAGTGAAGGAGTATGTGGAACTTCAAGTCTTTGACTCCTGTCAAACATGCACTGTCTTTTGTTGTTTGTGAGTTTGAATGTTTCTAAAATTTGCGCCTCTTTGGCCCCCTTTTATAACAATTGACTTCAATTTCTCTCCTGTTTATCTTCTTGGTTTGGTGGTTTTCTTGTCTACACTGATGAAATGAGTGAAAAGGAGTTTTTGTGTTAGGCTCCTTGTTGAAAGAGATGTTTGATTAATCTTGGTTTTTAACTTCAATTTCTCATTTGGCATAGAGTATTTGGAACGATTTCTTTACAATTCAAGATATTAAAGATAGTTGATTTTTTTGGACGATCAGAAGTATTATGCAGATAAAATTAAAAAGTATTCTTGAGGCGATATAGGAGTAAGAGAAAAAAGAGTATACTCCACCAATTATCATGATGCATGATTAGATAAAAAAAGTCATTGACAAGAGTTTAAACTCATACATTTATAATTTCACCCGATTGACTTAATTGTGATATTAATGAAAGAAATTTCAGTTCTTATTAAGTTGTAAGATGATTAATGCATTACTGAAATGTCTTATTATATGATTACCTAGTAGTTGATAATTAAAATGAAAATATTAAGAAGGATGTGTAAGCATGTTAAGAGAAATAAGATTAAAAATAATGATATTGAGGTCAAGGTGGGAATGATTTTTGTGGTGGAGATGGAGGGAGATGCACAATGTCCAGTAAGAAAGTGTGAGATTAGATATAGTAGGTTTGAAGAAAGGAAGAGTTAGATTGATGAAGAATCAAAGACAGGTGATTGGATATGATATGACACAACTTCAGATGTGCAAGGACATGATCTTAATTGCTAATTGTTGTAATCGAACAGAAGAATCAAAGACAGGTGATTGGATATGATATGACACAACTTCAGATGTGCAAGGACATGATCTTAATTAGATAAGAAGGCATGGAGGTAGTAGAGTAGGTAGTCGGGAGTTAATTAGTAGGTAGTTAAGCGTTGTCTTACTTTTTCAACTGAATCAAGTTTAGTGATAGTTGGGAGACCAGTATTTGTCATAGTATTAGCTTTATTTCTATGTTTTCTTCCTTTTGAATTCTTATTACCTTCTATTGTTGATTGTATTTCAAATTTTCAGATATTGCACTATTTCACAATTAATTTTATTATTCCTTGTCTAGATGTTACGTATTGTTTTCTTTATATTATCAATTGTCATATTTTTTCACTGGGAGATATGAAAAAGGTCATTGAGAGATATTTTTTGGTTAATTTTAGTAACTTAAGGAATCTTACTTGGTTAGTTGGATAGTATTTGAATGTAGTGTAAGTTAGAGTGAAACAATAGAAATGGTATTGGTTAAATTTGACTTTTTTTTTTTTGTCGAGCAAACACTTTTATTTCCAACTTTGCAATATCATAATTACATCACAGTCTAGCTATCAACATCTATTTTCATTCATCACTTTAGTCTATCCTATTTTGCTTTCTTGTCTCTTTACATGTCTCATCTATAAAGTTGTTCTATCTGTTAGAACCCATATGCCCTTCATTGGATCGATTAGAAAAAGTTTGAGACCAAAAGTGAAATTTTTTTTGAAAGTTTGGATTCTTGAAGAACTTAGGTGGTGCCCACTTAAAATTGTGTTGGATTTTTAATTGGTACAAGTGTGGTGTGGACCATATGTACTTGACCAAATCTTGCTTTTATATATATAAGATACTCTTATCTTCTTATCTTTTCAAGACTTAGAAAAAAAATAAGAGCAAAAGTTGGGAAAAACTTGAAGAACACGCCTCACCTTGGGAAATTTGAAATTCATTTTCATCCACTCCAAAATTATTTTGTTGACACAAACCTACTATTTTGAGGTCCCTACATACAGTCTCACCTTGGGAAATTTGGAATTCATTTCCATCTACTCCAAAATTATTTTGTTGACACAAACCTACTATTTTCAGGTCCTAAGTAGTGTGGAAGTGTTGTTAGAGCATTTAATCATCTATTTTCTCATCTTTGGAACCCTAATCCATTTGTGGAGTTGGAGTGGAAAGGTAAGATTTAATGTTGTTAAGGGTGAAGGAATGATTGGGAACTATCCATGTGTGTATGTAGCATGTTAACTGGATTTATGAATATGGTTAAGTGGTGATAATTAGAGCTATTGTTGTTATATTGTCGTTTGAATTGATTATTGATGTTGTTGGGTTGTTGTTGTTGATGGATTGAGCCGAGTTGAATTCTCGGGGTGGTCTATTTTAAGGAGAAATGCTGCCCAAATTTTTGTAGAATTAAGGGCGAAGTTGGAATTTAAGGCCCGAAAAGTCTTTGGCTAATTGTTTGGCATTGTTATGAATGAGTTGTAGACTTTGGGCGATGCGAAGCATAAGTTAGAATTGGGCTTGCGTTGGAATATTTTGGAGAGCGTTGGAGGTATGTAAAGCAACCTTTCCTTTTGGCATGTCTTAGTTAAAAATAGGTCATGATGTGAGCCTCGAGAGAACTTTATTCACGCAATCCGCATCTTTTGGATTTATGACACGAATTTTATGCATATGATTACTTACTACTCTGCTCGTGCCTATTATGATATCGTTCTCCGATTCCCGGATCGGTTGATTGTCGTGCACATTATGATATACTCCGGAGTTATGTTGGGTTTGGACAGTGGGTACGGGGACGACGATACGTAACGCCCAACTCACTTGTCTGTTATGTGGTGTTTGGGTGAGTACGGGGACGGCGATACGTAACACCCGGCTCACTCATGCTATTTCTGTGATGTGATATGTGACGGGGATTCGGAGACTTGAAACTTTCTGGTGATATGCTATGTTATGACGCCATTGTCGGGCGGGCGACCATATTTCCTGTGCCCTATGCATGATTTGTATTTTGAAAGCAAACATTTTGAAATTTTTAGATATGTATTTACCTTCCCTACTTTTGGTTCGATTATTACTCATAATCATATTTTGTACATTCTGCTTTGCGTATTCAGTACGTATTTTGTATTGACCACGTACAGTTTGGTGACCCCCCAGCTTAGGACACTTTTATGCTGTTTGGTGTGCTCCCCCTGTTTCGGAGCCCACTTTTGGTATACACTTGTTCGTTATTTTGCATATACGTTTATTCGTGGGTACGACCGGGCCCTGTCCCGTCCTATGATTCTGTCAGTCTGTTTAGAGGTCTGTGGATATGTATATATGTGTGGGTTGTGCCCAGAATGTATGATTAGATATGTATGATGTGTATGTTGAGCGGCTTTACCCACCATGACGGCCTTGTCGGCCAGTATATGAATATATGTTGTTATGTTGACTCTGTCTGGTGTCTGTTGGTATTTTTCTGAATGCAGGATAATTTTGGATAGTCCGTAAAATAAAGGAAACTCTGCCGATTTTTTTTTTAAAATATAAGTCTCCAGATGCAATTTCTACAAGTGATGTTCTTTAGGATCTTCTGTTGCAGCAAATAGATACTACATCAGTATGTATGCATATTCATTAAGGACAGAGTTAACTCATTGGACTCTGCCTGCGTATGATAAGTTGCTTGATCCCCATGTTCTCACCTTAGCAATCATTTTATCTACCAACATTTCACAATCAATGGCATTTAGTCTGTTAGTAGTTATCGGAACACCCAATTAACAGAATGGAAGTTTACCTTTCTTATACTCAGTCAATTCACAAAGATCCTATACAGCTTTTTCCTCTACTTTTGCTTGAAAATGCTTGACTTCACAGCATTTGTTTGCAACCCTGAGCTGTTAGAAAAAGTTTTCAATCCCGTAGCATGAGAAATCAAAATCTGACTTTATGGTTAATGATAACACTAGTTCTATCATTCAAAGTTGCGTCAGTTTATGGTTATAAAACATTATCTAGTGACTTTCTACATAAACTTTTATGACTTTTTTTTTTTCAAGAAAACAATTTATAATTTTGGTGCAGTAAACTAAAAGTTGAGTGATCATTTATGAAATTAATACGCTAATTCTCCACCAAATATTTAAAAAGTTCTAACTATTTAATTTTGTGATAATTATATTAGAAAAAAAGATTTATAAAGAATATTCATCGTTAATATTTGTATTTGTGTTTCAAAGTTTCAAAACTAAACTTTTGTACATGTGTTTCAAAATTTCAATTCTAAATATCATATATTACATCATAAATTAATACTTTCTCATTTGTTAATTACATATTCCTGGACAAATCACATTCGTATTTTGTTGGTGATTTCCAGTTATCACGTATCACTTGTGCATATATACATACTTAAAAAAATATACAATTATTCAAATACATATCCAATATCAAGTATATAAGTATATACATTCATCAAATAAGAGAAAATACAATTATCAAACTTGTGCACAGATACACACTTAGATGAAAAAGATACAGTCATCTAGTATCAATTATGCATTGATACATTCATCAAATAAGGGAAAATACAACTATTTTCCAATACCTTGTATCAGTTTTTTTTCCCGTGAAATTGTTATGGGAAAGATCAAAACCTAAAAAAAGACAAACATGAAAACTTTTCCGACAATTCACCTACAAAATGAGCTCAAATTCTAAATTTTTTCAAAGAAAAAGATTACAGGATGAGAGAGGAAGAGACAGGAGATCTAGAAAGAAAAAAATGAAAGAGAAGTCGAGAGAGGAAAGGAGAGATTTAATATTAAAAGGGAATTATCGTTGGATAACATAGTTTCTTAAAGAACTATACATGAAGTATACATATAAATATACATATATAGATCAAATAAAAATCACATCAAAATAAACTCAAATTTTAGATATAAAATCCTCTCGATGTTTTGAGTTTATTGATATATATTCGTTTGAAACATTTCACATTTGTGGTATGTCAAATTTTAAAGAAAAAGGAAAGACAACAAAGAAGAAGACATCAACACAGAAAAAACAAAAGAAGGGGAAAGGAGGAGAAGGAAGGAAGAAGAAAAAGAAGTCATTAACAGCTAAATAAGAAGGAAAAAGAAGAAGGTTAGAAGTCATTAATGGCGAAATCGATCTTAGATTCATTGGTGATTCCACAGCATATCTATGGTATAGATGCCTTGTCAGCAGAAAGAAATCCAAAGTCCTCATCGCCTGCCCAATGCCACCTCTCGAGATTGATTCTTCCAGAGTTTCTGAATTCGCTTTAGAGATTGAGCAAGTATCATCAGTCTAGGACACGACGTTCGAGTGATGTCTACCAAAATACAATCGTAGCCTAGTTAAGGTCAAATCCTCTTTGACAAGATTACAGACTCGAACACTCACGACTCATTTTTCTGCTCTCTCTATTGACATCTCAGATTGTCGACTCCTTGCAAGTAACCTTGACAGAAAAGACAACAATGGACGTGCTCTGACAACCTTGCCCTAGCTTCCCTCCCCTCTTTCAATGCTTCACAGCTTTCTTCACGCGACGTGACACGTCTATCTCATTAACAAGTTAAAAGACGATGGTTGAGTTCTATGAGTGTAAGGTAGTATGCCCTCAAGTCCAACAAGCTCTCTAAGTTTGCTCCACAATTGGTTGTCAAACCTAGATCAAGGATGAACAAATTTGTGCCGGAAGTGTCCGACTTTGCCATGCGAAGAGAGCTCTCACCTTGACAGAAGGACTGACAGGACAAAGATCCGTTTTCAATCCCGTAGCATGAGAAATCAAAATCTGACTTTATGGTTAATGATAACACTAGTTCTATCATTCAAAGTTGCGTCAGTTTATGGTTATAAGATTTTAGCCAATTTTAAAGATTTGGCTAAGTTTCAAATGATCATCTCGCATAATTTGTCTTTTTTAAAATTAAAATATAGCTGGATTGGGTGGATGCACTAACTAACAGAAACGTATGTTTGCATCAGTGGATCAAGCAATGGAAGCCCAAACCCGATTGTCAATAGATGATATTGGGCCAGAACACTTTCACCAACTATCTTATATTAAAAAAAAATGTATAAAGTACATATAGTATACAAACCATATACATCAATAATATATATTTGAGTATAATTCATCCATGCCAACAATATTTATTAGTTTAGTAAAGTCAAGCTTTGGCTCCCTAAAGACTAAAGAAATGGATAAAAAAAGGGGGGGACTTATGCAACGGGCTATGCCACCCCAAACCAACTGAGGGAAGTCGCATCCGTCCCATCGCAAGCACCTACAATGTCATGATCACAGCATCCGTCCAGGTGTCATGATCACATTGATTTACCGGGTGACTATCCCTAAAAGATAGTTATGTTAGCGATGGATATGTTTTTTAAAATTGGTATAATATTATCTATTGGCACCATCCTCCGATAAGTCTAGAAGGTTTGCATGATTGAATATTGATTATATATTTACTCAGAGGACTAGAGATCAATACCCACGAGCAAGAACTTTGATACATGGAATATCTTTATCTTTTATTATATATTTATCTTATATATA
>DF363369.1:21079-32387 GCA_000787875.1 Solanum virginianum
TATATATATATATATATATATATATATATATATATATATATATATATATATATATATATATATTATCTTTAAATTTTTGATGCAGTGGTGTCACATGACACCCCATCAATAAACGTAAATCCGCCCTTGTTTGTCACTGCTAACTAGAATCAAACAATCACAACAATTAGCATTGATTAGAGAAAAACAGAGGGAATAAGTTGCATATAAACAAAAAGAGAGTGAATTACATGCATGATAATTTTCATAGGGAGTTAAAAGCTAAGTGAGTTAATTAATTAATTATCTTCCCGGAACGTCACCTAGCTAACTGTAGATTAGTCATCATGTCTAGGGACGATTTGTGTTACAGTTAAACAGTAAGTAGCTAGGTCACATAGAGTTGTCTAGTTGTTGATCCAACACATTACATAATTCTCTTATATCGACCGAAGGATCGATACACACTGATGACGATATATTAGAGCAACATGCTGCTGCTACGTCTGCCTGTGATGGTGTTGGTGGCGGCATAGGGTGGTGGTGGTGATGGTACTGCTGTTGCTGCTGTTGAAGAGTTGATATACAAGCTTGAACGTAAGCTAACTCTGCTTGTAATGTCACAGCCTGCACGCAAGCACATTAAAAAACCAAACCAAATAAATAGTGGTCTAAAGTAGTGAATTTAGTTAAACCTTAAGTGAAGCACGCAAGCACATTAAAAAACAAAATCAAATAAATAGTGGTCTAAAGTAGTGAATTTAGTTGAACCTACGTTTTCACTTAGGACAAAACTAGTACTCATGGTAACATTATTGGAGTAGTTCAATTTAAAGTCCCCATACATTAAAAACTTATTCACGTGCTAAATGACAAGATTAAGATACTTCGTGGAATTGCATAGAAGCTACTTGTCAGAAAAAAGTCTCATTTCGTTCGTAGGAAGTCAACATTTTTCTTATATTATAAGAATCACTTGCAACTATTCTAAAACTTAGCTTCTTGATTACAGGAAACTCTATAAAAGTCCAAATAGTATGCTATATTATTTCCATTATCTCAAAATATTTGTCATATTTATTATTTTTGAGGGTTAAACTACATGAAAGATCACTTATACAATAATAATATACCAGTAGAATCTCATTAATGGGGTCTAAGAAAAGTAGCATGTACGCAGACCTTAAAGATCACTATCTCATAGAAGTAAAAAGACTGTTTCCTAAGAGATCCCGTCTCAAAAACATGAAACATCAGTTATATGCTCAATATTTTGTAGACTTCCATGAAAGACAACAAATGATAAGAAAGAAAGTTAGTCAAATTATTGATGTATTAAATATTTCTCGATCTGCTAAAGTTGATTAGGCAGGGTTACTTGTTAGCTCCGTCAAGCAAGAAAACACTATACATATATATAAAAAAAAGTCTACATCAACCAACTATTACATTAGTCCAATTTCTATCAATATATAGGGTGAGTAAACAGTACAAGTCAGATTAATCAATATAGGGTGTGGGGCACTCTCACAAATTGTTCAAGTCATAGTCAATAATTCTTTAGCCTTGAATATATAATCAATGTCGGTAGGACATCAAATAGGTACGCAATAATATACAAGTAAAATTCTATAAAGTAGCCTTGGAAGAAGGGAAAGTGTAAACATACTTTATTATTTTTCATAGAGATAAAAATTATTTTCGAAAAATTCTCAAATATATTCAATCCAAGTATAAAAAAAATCCTAACAAATATAGAAAAATGATTAAAACAAAAAACACCGTAAATTCTAGATTCAAATATTTCATGCTCTTCAGTTTTCAACTCGGCACATGCAACATTTCATCAGCTTTTCAAATGTCCTTTTTTTTAATAATATAATATAGATTCGACTTCTCTTTTGGTCAAGTTTGTCAAAGAAACATAAATGCTTTACTCTCTTTATTCCAAAATTTGTTTTTCTCGTTTTGATTTAGACATAAAATTCAAAGAAAGTAAAAAAAAAAAAAACTTTTGAATCTTATATTAAAAACATATAAATATATTAAAATATTCTTTTATCTTGTCGGATCAAAAGTTGAAATGAAAGAGTTTTTATAAAATAAAAAAAAGAGGCATTCTATTTTAAAAGGACGAAAAAAAAGACAAACAAATTAAAATAGAGTATATGATATGCATTAACTAGTAGAAATTAAATAATAACTCAAAACTAATTTCCGAAAGAAGAACCTTAGTTTAATGATCATATGAAATATTATTACTAATAGTTAGTACTAACATGATAAAAATAATTACTAACGGCTAATAATTAAGAGTTTTAAGTTTTCACTAGCTAGCTATCAGATCACGATCACGTAAAAGACTAAAAAAACATTAGTAATTTCGAGAACAAGACAAGTTATAACATGACTCACACATAAAAAAGGTAAGGTGACATGGTGAGGTATACGTACATAACTTAAATTCAGAACTAAACTCAAAATTGATCATGAATTAATTAAGGGTGTATATAATAACAACATATTAGTGAAATCTCACAAGTGAGATTTGAGGAGGATAGAATATACGCAGACCTTATCAGTACGTGACAAAGATAAAGAGACTGTTTTCGGAACAAGGGTGTATATAAGTTTAAGAAAATTACCTGCTGTTGAAGGTCTAAGATGTCAGCAACACATCCATAGACAGGGTCTCTAACTCTAGCGCGAGCCTCATAACAAAGAGTAACAACAGTTTCTAGACGTTTATGTGGTGGAATGGTAAGCAAAAGTTTAGAAGCATTGCTAGCTCCAAAGACCTTATGGACAGCAGCAAAATGAGCCATGCCTTGTTGTGAGTCAAAATAAGGTGCAAATATGCAACCCTTCTCACACTTCCTTCTAAGAAATCTGCATGCACCACAAGGCCCACCACTGCTCATGTTGTGAATGTTGTGGGGTATGTGGAATGATGATGAAGAAGAAGAGGAAGAGGGGAAGAAGAGATAAAGATTTGGAAAGATGTAGTGTTATTTTTTATTTATAATTGTAAAAGGTATGTAGGACTACTGCTTGTTGCTGTTTGATAATACAACTAGTTTAGTTTTTTTAGAAAAGAAAATAATTAATTAATGTTAGAAGCTTTTTGGTGGTGGGTCACTTGATATACAGCTATGCTACTCCATTTCAACTATATTTTTTATTAAAAAAAGACTTTTCGGGGTCAGTCGGTAGCTAGTTAGTAGCTAAGTTATTTACGTAGTAATATTAATTTTTGTATAAAATAATATATTTTGTTAGTCTTAGTTCTAGTCCTTTTAAACTAAAGGTATATGAATGTATATGTTGTCGTGTTGAACAATAAACATGTTACGTAAAAAATTAAAATTAAAAAACTATTAAAAAAGAAAAAGAAATATTATTTAAAAAGTAAGATAAACAGATATGTGCAATGAAGGAGTGTGATGGATTTTATTTTATTTTTGTTATGTATAAAATTAAGACACCAAATACGACGTTTGATTGCATAACTCTGACTAGCTACAAAACGACTCCAACTGCTATAACAGGAAGGATGACATTTATAACTTACAATCTTATTGAAATTTTATTTATATGGTCTTCCATCTGTTTGTAGCAATATATAATAAATTGTAGACTTGTAGGATTGGCATATGAGAAGTAGATTAGTTTAATTTAAGTACATTTATGGATACATTAATTTACTTAAACGATATAAGTATGATAAAAAATCTTCATTATTGGGACAAGATTATGTCAGCAAATTAACCCTTCTTTATATATATAGGGGGGAAAAGTGTCTTTTGGGTGTTGGGTTGCATATATTATATATTGGTGTAAACTTTGAAGCCAAGGAAAAAGAGAGAAGCATAAATTAAGGGAAGAGACGCTGCAGCTTGCGTGAAGCAAACATATGTACTAGTGCTAGAGGGAGTTGATACACGAGAGTAATAGTTCTATTTTAAATATTAGTTCAACTTTTGTTTTTTTACCTTTCGCTCGATGTTTGATATCTGTTTTAAAAATTCGATTAATCTGGATTCACATTCAAATTTTTTTTTTGGTAAATAAAACATTCTCTACTTAATCCTACTTTAATGGTTCAAGGCCGGGCAAAAATTGTGAATGTATTAGCTTTTATTATCGATCGGATGGAGAAATCGCTTTATCTTATGACTTTTTAAAGGTGAAGATCTCTTTTCGAAATGCAAGGCTAGTGGCAAATGTAGACTAGTGGATTAAGTAATGTTGCACTGTACTCTCTCCAATCACTTTTACTTGTCCCCTATTGACTTAACCCAAAGATTAACAAATGTAAAAAATTATCCTTTGAAAATAATAAATACAAATATCTTGAAAAATATAATAGGGAATGAGGAACTAAGGTTAAAATTATCTCTTGGTCTCATAAAGTGAACAAGTACTAGTTGATATCCCAAAATAGTATAATGGACCAGTAAATATGTACGGGCACTGTCTTAAGAAACTATTTCAGCAGTGTGAAATGTTTCCCCAAGATTAAACAAGCCTTCTATAATTACTTAGAGAATACAGGAATCAACAAAATATAATTACTACAAAATAAGCAAGTCGGAAAGGGGGATTATAACCAAAAAAATATATTAGGAGAAAGTGTAGTAACTTTCCTTTCCTTTTTCTACTCTTTCTTACTCACTTCTTATTCTTCACTCATGCTTTGTTTCAAGAATGAAGACACATATATATACTTGTCAAAATTTGGTGATCAAGTATGGTATATGCTCTTATTTTTGCCAAGCTTTTGACTTTAAATTTGTTAAGCATTTGGCATTAAACTTGTTAAGTTTTCGGCCTTGAAAGTGTCATGTAAATGACCTCAATATTGCCATGCAAATCGCCTCAAAATTGTCATGCAAATGATCTCGTATTAGCCATGTAAAGAGTGAACATATATCATATAATTTTTGTGTTAACAAAATATTTTTATGTAATCATTGACTAAGTAATGACATTTAAAAAATAGTTAAAATATTTTTAAAATATCCAACAAAAACTTTTTCCTTTAGCCATTAATTAATATTCGATTGAAAAATACAAAACATAAATTCACGTCTAAAAGGACCAAATTTCTTTTCTCAAAAATTACTTTTTTTCCCGAGCTATAAAGAAACTTACGCACGAAACATTTTCGAGGACTAGCTCGCTTCTCATTACTCAATAGGGTAATTACTCGCCCCATCCACTCTTAGTCCGTTAATCAAAAATTATTAAAAAATTATTTAATACAAATTTTCCTTTTGAGATTAATTTTTTCTTCGCTTTAAACGTCCTTTTCCCGCCTGTTTAAATGCACCTTTATATGAAAAAATGGTACTATATACTAGTACTATTATTGTATGGCGGAGCTATACGTACTGTTTGACTCCCACCATCTAATTGTTTCTTAATTCTTCGGCGGAACACCACATTTCTTTTTCTTTTTTAATTGTCTGTCATTTCAATCAGTCTTCACTCTTCACTCTTCACCACTATTTATTGCTACCACTACAGTTAATAAAATGAGGATTGTTTATCCCCCTCAATCAATTTCATATATATATGCATGCGACGGTGTTGCGTATGAAATGAGGGTTTTTTTTTTTCTATTTTCTATGTCCTAATTTATGTGATACTTTTCATTTTTCAAGAGTCAAATAATTTGAGTTTGACCGAGAATTAGAATCTTCAGTTTTTTTTAAATGAAATTTATATTTTTATTAACTACGTAAAAAGTACTATAAGTCACGATAATTGATAATTCAAAATATTTTTAAAATATACAAAAATCTTATAGGCAAAATTCAAACTTTAAAATTTAAAAGATGCCACATAAATTGAAACGAATGGAGAACATTACTTGTGGGGTTGTTGGTCGCATGTAGTGATTGATTGTGAAGAAAATAATGGATATCGATTAGTCATGCGTCAGTGACTAAAGTCATGAGTCAATATAAATCTTGGTTGAACAAAATATCTACTAAAAATTAATTTATTTATTTACCTTTTAAGTTAAAATTTCCTCCGTTTCAAAAATTACTAATGGGTAAAAATATAGTCTTGTATTAGGACTAAAAAAATATATATTTCTACGATAGAAAAATAGTAAATGATAATTTTATTTGTTGTAGAAAAATAATAAATGATATTTTTTTAATATAGGATAAAGTGTTCAATCAATAATTCATGAGATACAACCTCTTTTGTATTGGGTGTTGGAGTCGATTTTAGATTGAGAGTCAAGCTCTTGTATTGGGTGTTGGAGTCGATTTTAGATTGAGAGTCAAGCTCGGAGTGACAGGTCAAGTATTGGAGCAGGTTTTTAATAGATTATCGGGGTCAAGTGTCAAGTTTAGATCTCGATTTAAAGTCGAATCTCATGGTCGGATCCTAATTTGGACATCGAATTCCGAATCAAGAGTTAAATTCAGGTTTTAAGTCAGAATTCGAGATCACATCCTAAGTCAAAAGTCTGGAGTCAGGATGGAACTTCAAATTAATTAGTCGTTAAAATTTTTTATATGATAATTGATCGGGACGGGACTCCAGATTAGGTATTGAGATTTTTTTGTGTGATAATTGATAGGGAATAACATGCAAAATACATTCACAGGCACTAGTGTGTACACACAAACACACACACGCCCCATTCATTTTAATTTAGATCAATTTGACTGAGTACAAAGTTTTGTGATTTTTTTTTAAAAAATTGAATTTGTAGTTGTATGTAACTTAAATTAAATACATGTAAAATAAACTAAAAAAATGTTTAATCTTGTGATCTTCAACATGTTAGATAAAACATTAGAACTAATGAGTTGCCAAAAAATTAGAGAAAAGAAACATTCTTTTTAGACCTACTAAAAAGAAAAATAAGACAAACAAATTAAAATAAAGGGAGTAATTAAATTTATTATAGATAAAAATGTATCTGATCAAATATCTTAAGGACTAGAAAGGAGCTTTTTTTTTTTTAATAATTGAGAGCTAAAATAAAATGCAGCAACAATAATAACATACTTATATAATTTAAAAAAAGATAGAATGTACACATATTTTATTATCATATATTATAAAAGTAGAAAAATTATTCTCTAAAGACTCTCCATTCAAATTACATATATCAAAGCATTTTGAAAATAAAAAACATTAAAATAAAAAAGATAAGAAAAGAGTAATAAATAATTGGAATAACATTATCATAACATTTCCACGGAACAGGTACAAACTAGAGATGTAATACAAAAATAAACAAGATCAATGTGTATAGCATTACTTACTAAGTACTAATCAATCAAAGCACAACAACCTCTTACATAAATAGGTGATGCGTTGATCGTATATCAAAAGCTTAGTGCACTAGCTATATATTGAAAGGACCAGTATCAAACAAAATCCTTAACAAAATTAATAATAGCAGCAGATCTTCTATTATCAACCATTTCAATTCCATGAAATCCAACATCATCAAATCTAGCTTCAACCATCACCCCTTCCTTAACCAACATTTGCACAAATTCTTGTTGCCTATCAACCAAAGGGTCCCCTCCAAATCCAATAACCAAACACCTCCCAAGTTTCTTGATCTTGTCCCTATATGGCCCATCCACCATAGGATTACAAAATCTATGATCCCTATCTGTCCCTTTTGGCAATGCTAATTCCCACAACACATCAATTACTGGCAAGGGAAAAAATGGATCAGTAGCTAGCCTCATTTCAGATTTTGTCCTCATTTTTCCACCAAAAAAAGGTTGGTTCATTATAATCCCAGTAATACGTAACGGCTCTAAATTTTTATCAAGAAGTTGAAGTGCGGAATTGAAAACAATGTTACCACCACAACTCACACCATAGAGGTAACACCTAGAGAAATCTCCATATTCCCTTAGCCATTTTTCGCCATTAACGCGATCCAACGCTTGGTTCTTGATCCAAAGAACCGCGTCTATTGTATCCTGGTACTGCGCGGGGAGCTTGTTTTCGGGTGCAAGACGATAATCCAATGCAACAACAATGCAGGGGACTTCACTACACAGGTTGTTACAACTTTCATGGATTATACTACTTGCTACGCTGAAGTGAATCCACCCTCCTGCACCATCGCGTTTAATTAAACTCGTCTCAATCCAATATTATATAAAATTATAAAGTACCTACGCTGTGGTGGAGCCAGGATTGTTACTAAGATGGTTCAAAATATGAAAAAGTAAATGCACGAACTAGTCGAAGAAGGTTCGACATCTACTATATACATATAAAAAAAATTATTTTAACCATTTGTAAATAGTAGCTCCGCCCCCTGCCTATAAAGAAGTTTATTTTTAACCAATGTATGTATATAAATATCTGACTTGACTAAAAGTTCCTACAAAATATATAGAAAATAAAGTAAACTTATTAACCTCTTTTTTGGCTTCACATAAATACTTCTTTTGTTTCAATTCTATGTGCATGTCTGAGTTTCTTTTTAAATTAATTCGAAAGAGAACGTCATTTTTTTATATTCAATAACTTTTTAATTCTAACCTCTCACATGATATATTTTATTACATTATACAAATTTTTAGTTTTGGATCATACAATTCAAAAATCTCAATTACTATAAAATACGGTGTCTAGTCAAAGGGACAGATTCAACAGTTTGGCTATGGATTCAATTAAACTCATAACTTTTATCCTAAACCTTGATTTTCAGTATAGAATCCACTAAAATTGATGAAAAAATTGAGCTATAAATCCATAACTCAAACAAGGGATGTGTTTTGTGGTAAAATCAAAATTTTGTACTGATAGTATGAAAATTTTTGATCTGTCTATGTCAAATTAGACATATAAATGAAACGAAGAGAGGATAGATTATGAACTTATAATTGCTAAACAATAATGGGTATTTGATGGTAAAGATTGAACCCCAACAAATTAAAATATTGAATCGACCTCTGACGTACCTGTATGGAGATAAAGTATGATAGGAAGTTTAGCTATAGATTTGTCATTGGATGGCAATTTACTTGGACGGTAAAGTCTCATCCAAGTTTTCTTATGTTCATCTAAAGTGATATCTTTGCTAACAACAGCTTGGCCAGGGAGTTGATTTTGATCATCACCAGTGGCTTGTGTTGTAGGAAAATCAAGAAGACGAGTTAAACTTCCATCTTGGTTGAGGATCACATTGAGATGTTCATAAGGATCAAATTTTGACATGCTAACTAACTAGCTTGTGTTCAAATTTAATTAGATATAGAGAAGGGTAATTTATTGTAGTGTGTACAACCAAAAAATATTACTTAACAAGGTAAATGGAAAGAAGTTAGTAGGTTTTTACTATATGTCATAATGAGGTTGTCACAAATAACAATAACCTTAACCTTCGGACAAATTTGTGCTTGTAACACGAAAAGTGGATTTTGATTTGTCAATAAATGTTTGGTTGTTTTACATTGACCAATTCCTTTGGATGTTCCTAGTGCTTTGGTTGTTTTTTTTTTTTTTTTTTTTTTTTTTTTTGGAAAAAGGAATAATACAAGTCCATATCTTATTTCCATAAAAAATAGCTCCAAATCAGCTAAACTATACATGACTATACAATATAGTTTGTCAAAAGTTATAGAAAATATATACTAATATACAATATATATCACTTATACATGAGTTATACACTAAATATATATTATGATATATAATATACACTGGCTATACATGCCTATACAATGAAAAACTATTTTTTTTGTAATTATTTTATGTGAAGTGTAATTATCCCTTTATTTATTTAATTAATATATGTCAGTTGAAACTTTTCTAAACATGAGAACCTTTTCCAAACTTTGTATACCAAGTTCAAAACTCAACGAGCTTATTTATGCAAATATTCTCTTCTTAAGCTATTATTTGAATTTTATTCTTATTCGAAAAGGTTGTGCAGAAATATGATCCTTGAAAAGTTAATATTTCAGACAACCTTATACTCGGGTTTAGTGGTGACAAATGGGTGGGTTGGATCAAATTTGGGCGGGTTCAAAATGAATCAATATAAAATAGATAATAATTTAAACCCGTTCATATATTAAATGGGTAAAAATGGATTGGATAAGAAATGGATTGGATAAAATACTAGTTTACCCATATTTTAGTGAGCAAATAATACTCTACTTTAAAATTCAATATGGATAAAATAATTTACTTTATTTTTGGATGAGAAACATTAAAAATATTTTATTTAATTGTATTGTATCATAAAATTAAATTCGACACCCAATGCGAGATTAATCATACGATCTAGCTTCTAACAAGACCCGACATAAACTTTCGACTCGAAATCTAATTCTGACACTCGAACTGAGTGGGGGTCAAGTGTTGGATTAGGAGAGATTTGACTTTTAAATTGGGACTCGATCCCGATTCCAAATTAATCATGCGACCCAACTTCTAACGAGACTCGACATACAACTTTCGACTCGAAATTCAATTCCGACACTCGAACTGAGAGGGTCAAGTGTTGGATTGGGATTTTAAAAAAATTGAATTTTTTTAAAATTCAACTTTCAATTTTTCTCATATTGATTTCAAGCTTATAAGTTATAACCTTAATTTGTAGTGGTTCATTCTGTTGGGTTTTCTAACTGTAGCAAGTTTTTCAACCGAATTTACAATTTTTATGATAAAATTTGAAGTTTTTATAAAGAAAAAAGATTTTATAAAAAAATAATTTTCTTTGGGGGTGGAAGGGTGGGGGGTTGAGGGCTTGTGGAAACATAAAAAAAAATTAGAAAACATAATGAATTTTGAGTGAGAAGAAGTTAGAAGCTTAACCCATTTAATTAATTATAGTTTACCCATATTTTACCCATAAATATCCATATTTCTATGGGTAAAATATGAGTTTAAACTTATATTTTACCCCTGTAAAAAGTCACTAAATTAAATCATAGTTTACCCATATTTTACCCATGAATGCCTATATTTCTATGGATTGAATATGGGTTTAACCCCATATTTTACCCATGTAAAAAAGTCACTACCCAAACTACTAAAGTATGATCGGATTGGACGAATTACCAAAATATGAGTTCATTTTGTCAGCACTAGTCGAATATATTGTTTGTTCAATCACATGCACCAAAACATTAGATTGCTATTTAAATGATGTAATAACTTATAAAAGTTTCTATACTATAATCTACAATATTTTCTCATAAAAATGTTGTTTTCTCAAATGAAATCTTTCAATTGTGATCTAATTGCAGGATAAATAAAAACAGGGCCATTTAATAAATCTTTAGTGGCTATTTGTGAAAATTCCTCCTAATAAAAT
>DF363368.1:0-35161 GCA_000787875.1 Solanum virginianum
TATCTTTTCATAGGCCACCTCACGCAGCACTTCCTTAGACAACATCAATTGAATCGCAGTCAACGCCTTTTCATCCAATTCCTCCCAGTCTGCATCCGACATGGTATCCGGCTTCTTTGATTTTCCTTCTAACGCCTGCTTCAGGCCACTCTGGATCAGGATCGCACGCATCTGGATCTTCCAGGTGGTAAAGGAAATTTTCCCATTGAACTTTTCTATTTCAAACCGTCCGAACGACATCTTTAGTTGTGTGTAGGGCTCTGATACCACTTGTTAGGGGTTTAATTGAGTAGGAGGAGTCCCACCAAGATCTAACAACCAAAGATAAACGATTTGAAAAAGTGCGAAAAAGAAAAAGAACAATAACACAAGGATTTTACGTGGAAAATCCAAATTGAGAAAAAACCACGGATGCCAACAGTCGGCCAAATTCACTATAAGATGTGGAGTACAAATTACAAATGCTTCCAATAATTTTCCCAATATTTTCTCTCCTAGTATTATAAAATACAAAAGAAGAAAAAATAGATAAATGAATGGGAAAAAGAATAAAAGAGTGAATGTATAAGAGGAGGAATGTGTAATCTTCTAAGGATCAAACTACTCCTATATATAGGAGTAATTTAATAGGAGTAATGGTTGTCAAATTTGACACAACTTCGCCAAGTTTGACACAACTCTGGTAGCCAAGTTTGACACAACTCTGGTAGCCAAGTTTGACACAACTCTGGTAGCCAAGTTTGACACAACTCTGGCAGCCAAGTTTGACACAACTCTGGCAGCCAAGTTTGACACAAACTCTGGCAGCCAAGTTTGACACAACTCTGGCAGCCAAGTTTGACACAACTCTGGCAGCCAAGTTTGACAATTTAAAGTTGGTAGGCTAGACAATTCAATTTTGGTTTGTCTTGCAGGCGTGAATTTGTTTCACATTTCAACAGGTTTGTTGGTGGAAAAAGGGGCACAAAGTGTCACCGGTTTGGGGCTCTTCATCGACGGTGGAGAGGAGATGAGGTGGAGAGAAAAATGGTGTTGATTTTTATCGAATTTCGCCGAAAAATGGAACAAAGGAGAGATGGCATCGACTGAGTTCTTTGAAAGAGGAAAAACGTTTTCTTAGGGATTTAGGGGTATTTTATTAAAAAGGAAAATAAAAATAGATTAAATCATGGTCATTGATCAAAACAAGATGGATGGATGAGATTAAATCTTTTAAGAATAGGCTGGATCCAGATTTAAATAAAGGGAAATTGAATTTGGAAATTTAAAAATGGGTCACAGTTGATTCAATTTGGTTAGAATTGAAAGAATTATGTAAGAATAGACCAAAATTGAAATAGATTGGATTAAAAGGGCTACGAATTAAATAAATTGGGTGAAATTGAATAAATTATCATCTAATTAATAATAATAATAAAGTAACACTTTTTTTATGTTAAGAAAATATGTAATATATATGAAGAAATTTTTTTAAAAAAATTAAAACTTGATGAAATAGTAAAATACGACACTAAAAATAAATAATTATTCGATAATAATAATAATAATAATGAAAGTAATTTATAATAAAATTTTATTTTATTCTTTTAATGTAACGAACAAATTTTGAAAGTTAAAAAGTATTAAAAAAATACGTAATTATTGGACAAAATTAAAAATGAGCTTATTTATTTAAAAAGTTTTTAAAAATACTTATTTAATCAAATAGCAGTCTAAAATGAATGATAGGTCGGTGAAAATTGGGTGTCAACAACTGCCCCTTCTTTGCTCGAGAATGAAGGATGCATTGTTGAGCAAAGAAAGTTGAATGAGTAGCCAATTTTGTCCGACCGATGAAATATAATTAAAGGGACTAAATAGAACAAACGGGGTTGTGAAAAAATATTATGGCAGAGAATTTGGTTTCAAGTCGCCTACATATTTCTGGTTATACGAGAATCAGACCTTGTGTAGTTCTGAATTTAGGAATGAATGAAATTCCTAAAATAAAAAATTTAATAGTGTGGGACTTGAAATAGGAGCGATAATATATTAAATTGGGAAAATTAAGGAGTAATGCGATATGAATGATGTGGCATTTTAGGGTGCGAAAATGACTTATGTCAAAGCAATATGTAGAAACAAATAATTATGTTTAAGGAAGGGGAATCATTTCGAATCGTCTTTAGCTTTTAAGCGTTCGATATCTACAATTTCTAATGCAACTAAATGAAATGGTTAGTTCATAAATATAGAGATTTATAAATTTAAAAAAAAAAACAAAAGAGAGGTAAGAAATCATATATGTTTTGGAGGGACATGCTTAGCCCATCCAACGTCTAAAGACAGTGCTTGACATTGTGTGGCCTCTTGAAAGATAGAGCTTTGACCAATCAACATCCAAAGAACTGTAATCCTTGGGTAACTTCTTGAAAGGTAAAGTTTAACCGATTAACTTCCGAGGATGATGCTTAGCTTCAGGTAACTTCTTGAAAGGTAGAGCGTGACCAATCAAATTCCAAAGGACATGGCTTAGCTTCGGGCAGATTCTCGAAAGGTAGAGCTTGACCTATCGACTTCCAAAAGAGGGTGCTTAGCTTCGGGCAGCTTCTTGAATGATAGAGCTTGACCAATCAACTTTCAAAGGACGGTGCTTAGCTCCGAGTAGCTTCTCGAAAGGTAGAGCTTGACCAATCAACTTCCAAAAGATAGTGCTTGACTTCGGGTAGCTTGTTGAATGGTAGAGCTGGACCAATCAACTTTCAAAAGACCGTGCTTAGCTTCGGGTAGCTTCTTGAATGGTACAGCTTGACCAAACAACTTTCAAAGGATCGTTCTTCACTTCAGTTAGCTTCTAATCCTCTTTAAAAGGACAATGCTTGGCTTCAGATAAGTTTGTACCTGTAATTCCTGCACTCAAATGAAATTGTAAGTTTTAAAAAGGGGAGATTGATTCATGTCTCAACTCATCCTTTGTTTTCCCTTTCGATCACAACTTTGTTGTTCTTGAACTCGAACTCAATCTGGATGTCTTCATGTGCAACCTTTGATGAAATTTTTAAGGTCATCTAAAACATTTCTACCATAATTCGTTGTCATGTCAAGCTCGAGTATGTGGAAATGCTTATCAACAGAATTTTTGAGATCCTCCCAAAAAAATTTCCCTATTTATTCTTAATTAGAAAGGGAGATAGAAAGTTTTTATTATGATATGACCGAGCCCTATAGGAGCGCCTATGTATCCCTCCTAAATGGAAATCAAGTCAATCGTAGTTCAAATTACATAAAAAAGAATCATAAAGGAAGCATGATCTTGCCCTAAGTACATATCACCATTGCAAATTGAGAAAGCTTAAAGTAATCATCCAAGTGCTTGAAGATTTGAGAAGGAGAAACAACTCAACTTCCTCTTTATTGATGATATTGAGTGTAAGTCATGCTTAGAAATCAATTGGGATTATGATCAGAATCTTTCACATGTATCACCTTGGTATCAATCAAAATTTGAAGTTGATCTCTCAATTTTTGACATTCTTCGGTGGTATGTTCCTTCATCCATGAATGATAAGCACACATTTTAGCAAGATCAAGCCATTTTGCATGTGTCTTCATCACTATTTCAGGAACAGGAGAGATATATCCATCAACCTTTAGTCTTTCATACAATTAAGCTATTGATGCAGCCAAAGGATTACACTACTTTGGTAGACCTTTCTCCATTTTAGCTCGCAATTTTGCAAATGAATAGATTGCTAATGCCTTGACAATTTTCTATGAATCTTTCGCTCATTACCTGTAGGTGGAGGGACTTGATATATGGGTTTTGGTCACTGGAGTAGAGGTGGAGGTGCTTGACGAATCACAACATTCACTTCTTTCTCAACTTTGTTCTCATTGGTCCAACCAAGCTGCAAAGCCTTACTACTAGCTTGTAATGCCTCTAAATCTATTACAGTGCCATTTTTATGCCTTCTTCAATCTTCTCACCAACTGGATAATATCAGAAAATTTATGACTTCGATGAGCATCATTCTCTCATAGTATTGTGGCTTTTGGGCGTGAATAAAACATTTCTTCATTTGAGATTCCTCCATTAGAGATCAGACCCTAGTAGCTTCAAACCCCCCATCTTATGGCAAACTCTCAAAATGATTCTGTAGGCCCTTTCTTTAAGTTTTGAATGTAAAATCAATTAGGAGCATTTTTAATATTAAATTCAAATATTTTCATGAAATTAGAGGCTATATCAGTCCATTTCGACCACTTCTTGAACTTAGTGCAATATACCATGATAAGGTCTCTCTAGTGAGACTTCTCTCAAATAATTTCATTCGAATCCGTTCATTTTTTCTACTTCAATTAACTTATCCCGATACATTCTCAAATGTGCTTTGGATCTCTAGTCCCATTGAACATTTGAAATTTAGGAGGTTTGTATCCTTCAAGTAACTCAACATTGGGATGTATGCACAAGTCCTCGAAAGTTAACCCTTATATCCCGTTATCTCCTTCAACATGTTGCACTCGACTGTCCAACTCTTCTAATCTCTTTGACATAGTTTGTATCAACATGTCCTTTTGGTGGGGTTCAACAAAAATAAAATTATATTTTTCTAAAATAGTAGTGATAGACATTGGTGGTATATTTTGAGCATGCGAAGTGGCTTGAGAATACAAGGCATTTGGTGGAGCTAAGTAGGTGATGTTGGATGTATTAGGCTTGTGTTATGGAGGATGCATGTAATAAGGATATGGTATATTTTGGGATGAAGTGGGATTTGAAGTACTTTCAGGGTATAAGGTAGGATGGGGTGAAAAGAGAGAATTTGTAAAGGTTATTTGAGGCTTGCTGATAGCATTTGGTCTAATAAACAATGTATTTGAATTGCGACCATTAGAGAGTTGTTCCTGCATCTCTTTAATCTTTTGCTCTAATTTTGATATCATCTCATTTTGTGCAGATGGATATCCTTCTTTCGAAATATCCAAGCCCTCATTCTGAGTTGTCACACCAATCATGTCATTAATACCATTGTTATTCTCCATGAAATAGAGCAAAATGAAAGCGGAAAGCTTCTTCCAATTGAGAGTGATAGGCATGAATCAACCTTAGGGAGGGGAAAGCATATAAAATGAAAAAAAAATCAAGTTAATGACATAATAATATAGAACACAATGATAAACATATTAATTCTTGAAAATAAATGCCCTAAATGCAATGAACCTCGTTGAGCCAGAGGTAGGCCTAAGATGACACATAACTGATTTAGATAACTAATTCAAGCCTTCCATTTGTTAATTAGAGTTTAGAGTTAGAGGGGCAAAATAAAACAAAACAATAAATAATAAATGAACTAATTTCATTAATAATGAATGTTACGATTTTGAATAATAAACAACATTTATGAAATCTAAGGGATAATAGGGTAACAAGTGGGAATAATACTAAACTTCAAGCCCTTCTCCATCATGAATTCAACATCATAAATTTGCAAAACAAAAAAGTAAACTTTGCTAAACTCCATTAAACACTATCTAAGGCTTGAGCTTATTATCGTGATTCATATTGACACATAATATGCAACTTTTTGTTTATAGGGTGATTGGACCCTTTAGACTTAAATGGGTGGCTACTATGATGTTGATTGACCCCAAGGGTCAAACTATCTAAGGCTTATGCATATATTACTTATTTTCAAGGGTGGATAAAGCTCCATCTTAGGTTTCTACAAGAGTGAGTTAGACACAAACTGGGTTTCCTATATGAGAAGGCGTGTGGTCCCACGATAGTAAAACTATCCGCTTACATCACGCTTATGCCATCTCTCTAGACCTTGGATTTTTAAGAGAACGTTGTGAGAAGCGCAAAGGTGCACAAAATCACGAGAAAAAAAAGAGGGACCCAAGTGGGAGAAAATATGAACGAAATGACAGTTAAAATAAAGCAGTAACAATTAGCACCAAATTAAAGCAGTAATAAATGAAATAATTAAAATACAGAATAGAAATTTAAAGTAGTAAAATAAATAAAAAGGGAGGAAAAAGGAAAGGGAAAAGGGAGTTATGTTAGTGGGGAAAAGGGAAAGGGAAAAAAACACTAAAGTTAGTAAAACATATAAAAATAAACAAACACGATAGTTAATATGCCAATTAAGGAAAATAGAGGAGGGAAAAGAAAAGAGATAAGGTTAGTAGGGAAAGGGGAAGAGGAAAAGGAAATAAAATAACTATGTTAGTAAGGAATATATAAAGAAAGCAATAATATAAAGCAGATAAGGCAATTAATACACAAATAAAGGAAGGTAAAGAGAAATTAGCATATAAGAAAAGTAAATGAAGAAGAAAGAAATAAAAATCCACATAAAAAAGAGACACGTCGTGCCCCATTTTTTCTTGCGAAAAGATGGAAATCTGGACGACGTCGTGATGATGATGTCGTGACATTGACTCTTTTGGGATTTGAAAATTTTTAAGAGTCGCCACCTAATGAGTTTAGGTGCATTAGGACACCATTCTAACCTAACTAGGTCTAAGGCTAAGGTCAAGTCAACCAGAGAATGGGTAAGAGTTCAAGTTACCTCGAAAGGAAGGTGTTAGACACCCCTCAAGGACCAAAATGTGGGTCCCAATCATATCTCTTATTTATGTAGGGGTTTATAAACAAATAGGGTCTCAATTTTAAAAGTCTTAATTAATTCTAAATGATCAAATAAATAGAGCAGAAAATAAACAAATAAAGATCTAACTACCCCAAACATTAAAGTGAACAAAAGAGAAAATATTAAGACTAGGCGATTTATTACACTCAGATCAATTACTCGACTTTTTATTTTCAGAAGACAAATCAAAATTTGTCATTTATAGCATCACATGGCTTATTTAAGCCTAAGGATAAAAACCAAGGTGTTATCCTATTTAAGCTCGAGTTTAAATCATCATGTCCGAGGGTCCTATCTACCCCTACACCTCCTAAGTAGATTTAGTTATTTTTATCCTAAGAGCATACGAAGAGAAATAAAGAATTCTAATGAGTCCTAGAGTGCCCAACATCCCTTCCTATGGTCTAAGAAACATTGGACTTTTCTTTTGGTAAGTTCTAGACTGAAAGAAAATTTAGGTTTCCTATTGGCTCATGTCACAACATAACAAATAGGACTTGCAGTTAGCCAGTAAATCTCAAGTATGCCTCCAAACACAAATATGTGAAGGTTAAAAAATGTGTAGGCCATATCAACAATTTAACAATATGTAACTAAAAAAGCTTCTTGACTACTTTAAGATATGTTAAAGTATTTATGTAAATCCGTAGTCATAAAATTCCAAAACATCTTACGTTCTATAAGGAAGCTTTTCAACTGAAAGACAAATTTTTAAACCTTATGACGTTGACATATTTGAAAACATTTAAAATTCCAGATAAAAAGTTAAGAGAAATAAATAATATGGCATAAAAAAAATATTAATCAAATGAGTATGTTTAAATATTGTAGTTTAAAGAAATTATTCTTTGGTATATAACAAACTAAAAATCAATAAAAAAATTGCTGATAATTTTTCTCTTTCTTTTTTTTCATGATAAAACATTTGTGAGATTTATACAAAATTAACTTATTAATAACATCTACAGGGTTAATCTTGACAAAATATAATCTTCAAAAATTTAAAAAGAAAATCATAGTTTAAAGATCAATTGGTGAAAAACTATTTTATGAGTGAGATTAAAATGTGTGACAAGTAAGATATTATTTAGCAAGTCAAAATATTTCTATGCCATTTTTAATAATTTAAAACTATGTTCGATAGTTACTCCAAACACGTCAAGAAAACTAAAAATAAGAAAACAAGTAGCACATAAATGCCCCTCTCGCATTTAAACTAGATCCCCGATTATCACTATTACAGAATATTACAATATACAATTTAACAAAAATACAACTATAAATAAGTAAATCTTTATGTTCCTGTGAATCCATCCCTATACCCAAGCGACTCTTCACGTCCTTATTCGAAATCAAACCTGCTAACTAGTTAAATACACAAGTAGTATGAAAAGTATAATCGACGTAAATTGAGCATAAAAACATCAGCAAATTACCATAAACACATAGGCGAAAATAATTGAATCAATTAGGAGCCAGTAAAGGAGATCAATTATCATGAACAATCAGTGATATCAAGTTGTCTACGATCATAATTGTCCCAAAAATAAAGTGATTTCAACTAACAAGATCATGTATCAAAATTTTGTCGAGGAGATTAAATATCAATCAACAAACTTAACATCCATTTAGACAAAAATGTGAAGGCTAACAAAGTGATGAGCTTAGAGCAATGTAATAAAAAGGAATATCAACCCAAACACTTGCAATAATTAGCATATAATGATATAATATGAAACAGTATGCAGTAATGTATAAAAAAATGAAATCAAACCGAATTCAGGTGTTTCGAGATTTAAAACGTTGACCGGAGCTATTGGTTTGCCTGACCTTCGCCGGAGTTCGTTGGAAGGTGGAGGAGATGGGTTTGCCAGCGGGTTATGCTGGTGGGGAGGCTGTATTGCTGGCGAGATGGGTGTCCATTTTGGTGATTGTTTTAGCGGGTTTGTTGGTGGAAAAAGGGGCAAAAATGGTCGCCGGTTTGGGGCTGTTCACCGAAGGTGGAGATGAGATAAGGTGGAGAGAAAATGGAGTTGTTTTCCATCGGATCTTGCCGGAAAATGGGGCAAAGGAGAGTGGCATCGGCTGAGTTTTTTGAAAGAGAAAAAAAATGTTTTCTTAGGGATTTGGGGGTATTTTATTAAAAAGGGAAATAAAAATAGAATGAAGTATGGCCATTGATCAAAACAAGATGGATGGGTGAGATTAAATCTTTTAAGAATGGGCTGGATCCAGATTTAAATAAAGTGAAATTGAATTTGGGAATTTAAAAATGGGTCACACTTGATTCAATTTGGTTAGAATTGAAAGAATTATGTAGGAATAGACCAAAATTGAAATAGATTTGATTAAAAGAGCTACGAATTAAATAAATTGAGATGAAATTGAATAAATTATCGTCTAACTAATAATAATAATAAAGTAACATTTTTTTATGTTAAGAAAATATGTAATATATAGGTAGAATTTTTTAAAAAAATTAAAAATTGATGAAATAGTAAAATATGACACTAAGAATAAATAATTATTCGATAATAATAATAATAATAATAATAATAATAATAATAATAATGAATGTAATTTATATAATTTTTTTAATGTAACGAACAAATTTTGAAAGTTAAAAAGTATTAAAAAATACGTAATTATTGGACAAAATTGAAAATGAGCTTATTTATTTAAAAGGTTTTAAAAAATACTTATTTAATCAAATAGCAGTCTAAAATGAGTTATAGGTTGATCAAAATTGGATGTCAACATTCCCTTTCCTCCATGATAAGCTTAAGACAAGTATGAACCATGACTTATGACAAGCTTTATGAATATATGATAAGTATAATTTTTATGACAAGTATTTCTTGGAATTTTTACTTAGCACCGTGTGGACTTTAAGGTGGGGCTTCAATCTAAGGGGTCTTTAGTAGCAATCTCTAATCTCGTAAATATGTGTCACCATAAGATTATTGTTAATATGGCCTAGCTAGTGGATCCACATATAGCACATATTCATGACATTCACTTAAAGGGGTAGAATCTATCTTGACAAGTAGATTCTCCTTTTTAGGGTGTATAGGAAAGCATCGAGATTTCATGTTACAGCTCAAATATTTTTATTGTCGGTTATGATTGCTATTTCCTATGTGCATATTTTCTCATAATGCCTATTTGACTATTTATTATCATCATTTTTAAATGATTCTTATGATGACTTCTTTTCTGTATTGACTATTCTCATGATCATTTAAGCACTTAATTAACACTCCTCTTATGTTATTTACTTGACCAATCGTATATTATGTTTCATGATGAGTCGTGAAAATGTGATTCTTACGATACTTTTAAACATAGAATTTTTACAAGTTCTCAAGCAATCTTGCTGGTTTAGTGTTTGTTTTGCGTTGATTTGCAGGAAAATTTGTAAGGCATATAAATTTGGATGAAATTATCGAAAATGATAAAAAAGAACTCAAGTGCATCTATACGGGCACTTCCATGGCCTGTGCAACACATCACAGACCATGGGAGGTGTCTTGGACCTGCCTCGGGAAGGAGTTGAGCGAAAAATGACCAAATAAGGGTACGTAGACACTCACACAGCTCATGAACATCTTCACAGACCATGGAGTCTGTCGTGACTCCATACATGGCTTGGAAAATCGAAGTTGAAGCAAGAGAGGCCAAGGCAGGTTCCACGGGTGCTTTCACAGACTGTGGAACCTTTCACGGATCGTGTGGACAGTCATGGAGCATTACGTAACTTTGGAGTTACCAACGAAAATTTACAAAATAGTGTAAGGAGAAGTTCACGGGACCCTCCACTGCCCGTGGATCACACCACGGACCGTGAAGTGGGTCGTGAAGATAAAAAAGGCATCTAAAAATCAAAAATTTCTCAAGATAAGGTTCACGGGCCTTTTCATAGGTCATGAACCTTACCATGGATCGTGTGGCCCATCATGGAACGAGGTGGAGATGAAAAGCGTCAAGTGGAGGATCACAGATCATTTCACATTCAGTGAAACATGTCATGGTACATACAACTGCTTGTGGTCCATGCTGACTTTTATTTTCCTATTTTAATTAGGATTAGGATTTTCCCATGTATATATGCTATGTATATATAGGATTTTTATATTTTGTTTTTAATACCTATTGACCGCTAGAGACTAAAAACATACGAGAAAATGCTATTTGTGATTATTTTCATTAAGATTACAGAGTTTTGAGCTTCTTCTTGAGATTTTAATTTGGTGATTTCTTCTATTATCAATTGTAAGTTCTCAATCATGAGTTTATAATCTTGTTATGAGTTATTTACATTGAATATTCTAGGCTAACCCACAACTAGGGTTGTGAGAACCATGACAACTCAATAAAGTAGATAAATTAGAATTGAATTTCGGGATTGGTCAATCTATATATTGTAATTTTCTTCATCTTAATTTCTTTCTTAGTAAGTTGGTGCATTAAGATCATGCATGTATTCATTGATTATCCGAGAGGGGGGTAGAGATTAGGAAAAGAATTTTACAATAGAGATTCAAAGGTCATAACTTTGTCTAAGTACTTGAGACTGGATGGTGATAGTACTCTGGGATCCATAGCAAGGGTTAGGAAGTTATACATTCTAAGACTGGGAGATGAGAAATGAAATACATCTAAGAAGGACTGGGAGGTGAATTAGGTGTTAGTTAACTTACTTGATCTTGTATGCATAACTACGAACAAATTCATAAACCTAATTTGGCTATCGAGTTGAATGTCATAGGGAACACAATCCTAGCGCCATAATTAATTGACTCAAATCCAACAGTTAGTAAACCATTCTAAGATTTTGCATAATCATGTTTTAAATACACATTTACTTTATGCACTTTTGTTTTCTGGAAGTAGACATTACATCTAAAAATGGATATATTTTCACACATTCCTTGTGGCGTCAACCTCAACTCTTGTTGAGTTTTATATTTGATCAATGACCTGTTTACTCTTCCTTTTGGAGTTTAAATTTTGGCATATCAAATTTTGGCATCGTTGCTAGGGAATACAGCGAAGTAATAGTCTATGAGTTGCTACTTTCAGTTTGTAATTATATTTCCTAATTTATTATTTTCTTTTTTTTCTTCTGTAGGGATAAGTTAATGTATGCCAAACACCCAAAGCAAGGGTGAATTGCTTCTTCACTACTATCTAGAGCTTCAAAGATTTATATGACAAATGAATCCACAAAATAGTGATGTGTAGATGCAGACAGACTTGTGTTTGAATCCTGATAATAGGGTAATGATGCCCTAGGTGTAGATGATCTAAATGACGATGGGGTGCCACCAGCACCACCTCTTCAGCAGCAGCTTGCACTTAGGCTGCTTGGTCTTCAACAACCACGAGTAGTGCATGATGAGGATGATGGTATTGGGGTTATGGCTGCGATACTCTTTCCCCTTTTACCAGTAGGTATTAAGTTTACCAGCACTATGCTTCAGATGCTTATTTTAAAAGGGTTGTTCAGTGGAGTAATAGGTGACAACACAAATCAGTATCTCATTAACATTGTGGCTATATGTCAATTATCAAATATTCCTAGTATAATCAGTAGGCTATTCATCTGAGATTATTCCTGGTATTTTTATTGGCAAGGAAACAAAGTGGCTAAAAGAAGTTCCTTATGATTCCATTCATACTTGGAGAGAGTTGAAAGATGCCTTTCTGGAAAGAATCTTCCCACTACCTAGGAAGTTGAAAATCAAAGACGAGATAGGGGCCCACAAGCAGCTGCCTACTGAAGCACTACTGAGAGATGGGAGAGATTCAGGCGGAAGCTTAAGAAATGTCTCTAATACAACCTCACTAATGAGTACTCAAAAGAAGTCTTCTACCAGTCCTGCAATTTTATTACTCAGCCAATCATTGATGCAACATGTGAAGGATCGCATATGGCTAGAATGTTCCCTAACATCATAAAATCATGGTGTCTAAGAACAACAGGGCATGGTACACAAGAGATAGTGATTGTTTGGGTTTATGTTTGAAATGTCACCTGAGTAGCTATGGAGAGAAGGGGAACGATAGCATGATATGGCCCATATGAGGATACAGATGGATTTGTTGACCAAGCCCTTATTAGATGTATACTTGGAAAAAGTTAAAGCCATGAATACCTCAGCATATGATAAGCTGGGATTCAATTTTAATGAAAAGGCTAAGTTCTTTAGTAGAACAGGGGTTTTCGAATGTACAACTTTGGAAACCAAGGTCAGAAATATTAGAGAGGTTACTACTAACATAGGCCTAAAATCATGAGCAGGCAACTTGTAAGCCAGGGACAACTACCGAAATGACAGGGCTAGAGTCTTTATGCCCCCTAATGAATAGATATCAGCCTGCCAAGGAGCTCGAGGTCATAGAAGATGATGGCAAAGGTGATACAAAAGGTAGAATCGATAGAAGCTAGAGTTAAAGATTTGCGGAGCAATATGTCTAGCATAAACTAGAAAGTTGACTCATATACCACTTCAATAAAACAATTAGAGCAGTAGATAGGTTAGTTGTCAGATGTTATGAATTAGAGAAAGGCAGGAACATTGCCAAGTGACACTGCACAGAACTCAAAAAATGATGGCCAATGCATGGCAATCACAACTAGAAGTGGTTAGGAACTCCCTGACCCTATCCCTGTAGGTGCTAAGCAAAAGTAGAAAGTCAGTACAGGTAATGAAAGTGAGCGTAGTAATGAGGTACCAAACACAACGTTTGAAACAAATGATGATATAATCGACAAGCTAGAGTGACCTATTGCTGAGATTGAGCTAAAGCCAATAGAACCTAGGGTATATCAGACACTACTACCAATTCGTAGACTATCTCCACATTTCCCATAGAAGTTGAGGATGGAAAGTTCTAGAAATTTTTGTCTACACTAAAGGAACTATCAGTGAACATCCCTTTAGTGGAAACTCTTCAATAGATGCCAGGCTATCCTAAGTTCATGAAAGACTTAGTTACCAAGAAAAGTACAGCCATGGCTGAGCCGCAGATAACCTATATCACTATAGCGCTATTCTTGCAAGGTCTATGATTGGAAAGAAGGATGATCTGGGAGCTTTCACGATTTCATGCACCATTGGTGCATATTTTGTATGGGCTTTATATAACTTGGGTGCCATCATTAATTTGATGCCACTAGCAGTCTACAAATAGCTGGGCTTAAATTCCCTGCAAATTTTATCATTTTGGACTACCAGGTGGATTTTGAGGTCCCCATTACCCTAAGGAGACTATTTCTTGCCATTCGCAGAACATTCATTATTGTGGAACATGGAGAGATCACTTTCTACATAATTATATAGGAAGTGAAGTTCAATGTTAAAGCATCCAAGAAGAGACCTAAGAAGGTTGTAGTGATGTCAATAGTTGATATTAAGTATGCGTCTATTCTTTAGGTCTCCATAGAGGAAACGTTGAGTATAGAGCCACTAGCAGCAGTGATCATGAATTTTACAGAGGCTGAAATTGATAGGTATGATGAGACTGTGCATGTGTTATAGGGTATGGGGTCCAAACCCTTTACCCCTAAGAAGTTGGACATGGATTTGCAAAATAGGCCCAATCCACCTGCCAAACTATCTATTGAGGAGCCCCCTATAATAAAGCTTAAAGAGTTGTTGCAATACTTGAGGTATGCATTTTAGGGTTCTAACAATACTCTTCATGTCATTGTAGCTGCAGATCTTTAGGTACAATAGATAACAATATTGTTAGTGGTCCTCCAAAAGTTCAAAAGGGTCATTGGCTGGACCATAGTAAATATTATTGGGACTTCTCTAGGGATATGCATGCATAAAAACAAGTTGAAGGACAATTGTTTGCCAAGTATTGAGCATTAATGAAGGATTAATCCATCTATGCAAGAGGTAGTAAAGAAAGAGATAATAAACTGGCTACATGTAGAGGTCATATACCCAATCTCAGACAACAACTAGGTGAGCCCAGTGCAATGCGTCCCCAAGAAGGGTGGCATAACCGTAGTAGCAAATGACAAGAATGAGTTGGTCCTATTGGGACCGGTCACTAGGTGGCGAGTCTGTATAGATTACAAAAAGCTAAACAAATAGACCTTGAAGGATCACTTTCCTATGCCATACATGGACCAAATGGTCGACAAACTAGAAGGTCGAGGGTGCTATTATTTCCTAGATGGGTATTCAGCTTATAATCAAATATCCATAACACCTGAGGATCAAGAAAAGACCATATTCACCAATCCTTATAGGACCTTCGCCTTCAGTCAGATGTCATTTAGGATTTATAATGCTCCAGCCACCTTTCAGCTTTGTATGATGTCAATCTTTTTGACAAGGTCGAGGACACCCTTGAGGTATTTATAGATAACTTTTCTATAGTGGGTGATACTTTTGATGATTTTCTGCTTAATCTTAGCAGGGCCTTACAACATTTTGATGAAGAAAACTTGTTCCTGAACTAGGAGAAGTGTCATTTCATGGTCAAGAAGGGGATAGTCCATGGCTACAAGATCTCTGACAAAGGAATAGAGGTGGACAATGCAAAGATTGAAGTTATTGAGAAGTTGCAACCAGTCATTTCAGTGAAGGGGTCTTGATTTTCTTAGGGCATGTGGGTTTCTATCATTAATTTTTAAAGAACTTATCCAATACTCACCCATTGTTCAAAATTATTGGATAAAGATGCCAAGCTTCACTTTGATGAGGTATGCTTACAGGCCTATGCAACCCTGAAGGCCAAATTGATCTTTGCACCTATGATAGTGGCACCAGACTAGGCTGCCCTACTTGAGGTCATGTGTGATGCTAGTGGGATTGTAGTGGGTGTTGTATTAAGTCAAAAGCGTAATAAGAGTTTTCACCCCATATACTGTGCCAGCAAGGTCTTTGAATAAGCCCCAAAGGAGCTATATAGTAATTGAGCAGGAATTGTTAGTTGTGTTTTATGCCTTTGATAAATTTTGAGCTTATTTTCTAGGCACAAAGGTGATAGTGCAAATCAACTGTCACGATCCAAGCCTAGGGCCTAGACGTGACACAACGAATGGGAACCCAAAGGGATCCCAAACAAGCCTCTTAAGCATGCATGACACATTCTTAGTTTTGCAGATGCATAAAAGAGCAATAAACATATAACATATAATTTCCAAAGGAAGTAGGGCTTTGGACTCACGCTATGGGAATGTTATAGGGAAGACGATAAACATGGATCACACAACAAATAGATGTAAGGGACGAATAAGTATGACTCATGTTATGGGGGCATTTAGGGACTTGGGACTTCCATCACATCCACCCACGTACAACAAGCATAGAAGGGAAAAGGGACTAAGGAAAGTCTTTACAATTACATAAAGATAGTAGGAGTCAAACTCGATACATAAACTTCCATATCCAACAACACCTCTAATATGTGTGGAATGGGGGCCAAGACATCTCCCGAGCTCAACCTCAAAAGATAAAAAGTCTAAAATAGGCAAGTCTTACAACTGCATGAATGTAAAGTAGATGTTACCCCTAAAATGGAGGACTCACCAATAATAGTCTTCAAAGGATTTCGTCTAGCCATAAGGAGGAAGAGAATTAATAGAAGCTCCGGTCCCTACATGGTTAGATCATGTAGGCAAAAAGTATGCATTAGTACTACTAATGTACTAAGTGTGTAGGGTGCTATGCAACAAGGAGCATAAACTATAATAATCAATATAAATAATCATAATCAATGGACATGAGCTCAATATGACATGTATGATCAAAGCTTAAGTTAAAACATGCATGAAAATAATCACACTTGCATAATATATCATACATATGTGGGAGACGACCCTAACCAACATATAAGGCCAAATGAGCTACTACTTGGAATTTCAATGTTCACTCCACACCAAATAAAGGAGTGGTCTACTTGCCGAGGTAAACCAAACATAACCCCATATAGTGGGTAACATGACCTAGTTGGATCCACTAGTAAATACCCATTTAGGGAAATTATGTAAACCTATGGTGGCACTTAGTTAAGAGACCATGACTTTATGTAAGGATCCCTTGGGTTGAACCGCCACCTTAAGCCTCTTTCTGTGCTAGGTCTAGTCCCACAGAATACTTGAAATAATCATAATCTTAATCATAACATGCATAATTTATTAAAACATGATAACATGACATGAGTAACTCATTCAAATACATGACCCCTACACGTGGCATATACCTTGTACTAGAGGGTAAAAACATAGCATACACATGACCCCTTCTAGTAGGCATTGCATTACACTTGAGGGTAGAGATTGCAATATACATTACACCTTCTAGTGAGTTTTAGATAGTACATGAGGGAAAAATCATTATCACGTATGATCTTTTCATGTAGACACAATTTTCTCCAAAGAGGTAGAATATATAGCATAAGGGCTCAACATTTTCCTTATAATTCGTAGGAAATTTTCATGAGTTCCATACATTCTTAGGAGCTCACAACTTATCATAACATGCTTGTCTTGAAATTCATGCAATGATATTTCATCAACATAAGAACCCTTGTCATGTATATTTAGTCAAATATTGTGGATATATGCATATGTACTTAAAATCATGCACTTTAAGAGTATGAGATAAGGGAGGAGTAAAATCAATTCATCTAAACTTGTTCAAATTAGACCTATCGTTGTAGTAAAATGCTTGTTTTGGGTGTCATGAAATTCACTAAAAGTCCACAGGTTCTTCCATAGATTTTTATAGCATCATAGTGTATGTGACTTTAATATCATAAAATCCATCACAATGTCAAACCCCAACGATATTTTAGCATAATAAAATCATTACTTGAAGAACCCAAATAGAAATCATATGTATGATGCATAATAATATCACTATAAGTAAGAGTTCATAAATGCCCTTAAAATAATCCATAGATCTCATGTAGTTTGAGAAGAAGATTGGTTGGACTTGTGGGAAGGAAGGTTCCCACAATTAAACCAACATACCTTGGTGGCTATGATTTTAATAGGGGTAAATTTGATCTTTCCTCTTTTTCTAAGTCCAAGCTATGTTGTTTTAACCTCGTCTATGTCCCTTATCAGCATATATAACCCTAATTCACCTCATTCCTCCTCGTTCCAAAAACACTCTGTCTCAAAACTCTCTCAAGCTTTTCAAGGCTTCCAAGAAAAGGGTGTAAGCTAGGGTTTCAAATCCTCCATCTCCAAATCAAGTTTCCTCCACCATAATCACAACAAGGTATGTGGGTTTAATTATGGGAACCTTCCTTTCGACAAGTCCAACCAACCTTCTTCTCCAACTACATGAGATCTATGGATTATTTTAAGGTTATTTATAAACTCTTGATTATGGTGATATTATCATGCATTATACACATGATTTCTATTTGAGTTTTTCAAGTGATTATTTTATTATGCTAAAATATTGTTGGGGTTTGACATTGTGATGGATTTTATGATATTAAAGTCATGTACGCTATGATGCTATGAAAAACTATGGAAGAACTTGTGGATGTTTAGTGGATTTGATGATACCCAAAACAAGGGTTTTACTACAATGATGGTGGGTTAATTTGAACAACTTTAAATGAATTGATTTTACTCCTCTCTTCTCTCATACTCTTGAAGTGCATGATTTTAAGTACATGTTCATATATCCACAATGTTTGACTAAATCTATATGACAAGGTTTCTTATTGATAAAAGATTATTGCATGAATTTCAAGACAAGCATGTTATGATAAGTTATGGGTTCCTAAGCATGTATTGAACTCATGAAAAGTTTCTATGAATTGTAAGTAAAATGTTGATATGCTATATATTCTACCCTCTAGTGAGAAAATCATGTCTGCATGAAGAGGTCACACATAATAACTAGATTACCCTCATGTATTATCTAAATCACACTAGAAGGGGTCAAGTATATTACAATCTCTATCCTCATGTGCAATGCAATGCCTACTAGAAGGGGTCAAGTGTATGCTCTATTTTTACTCTCATACAAGGTATACACCACATGTAGAGGTCATGTATTGGAATAGTTACTCATGCCATGTTATCAAGTTTTTACAAGTTAAGCATGTTATGATTACAGTTATGATTATTTCAAGTATTTCAAGGGACTAAACCTAGTATCAAAATAGGCGTAAAGTAGGGGCTCGACCCAAGGGATCCTTATATAAGTCTTGGTCTCTTAACTATGTGCCACCATAGGTTTACATTATTTCCCTAAATAAGCTTCTACTAGTAGATCCAACTAGGTCATGCTACCCACTATATGGGGTTATGCTTAGTTTATCTTGGCACGTAGACCACTCCTTTATTCGGTGAGGAGTGAACATCAGGATTCCAAGTAGTAGCTCACTTGGTGGGGGTTATGCTTAGTTTATCTTGGCACGTAGACCACTCCTTTATTCGGTGAGGAGTGAACATCAGGATTCCAAGTAGTAGCTCACTTGGTGTTATATGTTGGTTAGGGTCTCCTCCCACATATGTATGATATATTATGCAAGTGTGGTTATCTTCATGCATGTTTTAACTAATGTTTTGGTCATACATGTCATATTGAGCTCATGTCCATTGATTATGATTATACATATTGATTATTATAGCTTATGTCCCTTGTTGCATAGCACCTTACATACTTAGTATATTCCAAGTACTAACACATATTGTTTTCCTATATTTCTAACCATGCACGGACCAGAGCTCCTATGCATCCTCTTCCTCCTCGCGGCTAGCCAAAATCTTTCAAGACTACTATTGGTGAGTCCTCCATTTCGGGGACAACATCCATTTTACTTTCATGCTTTTGTTAAGACTTGCGTATTTTAGACTTTTTATCTTTTGAGGGTGAGCCAGGGAGATATCTTGGCTCCTATTCCACTCATATTAGAGGTGTTGTTAGATATGGAACTTTATGTATCGAGCTTGACTCCTATTATCTTTATAGAATTATGAAGAATTCACTTAGTCCCTTTTATGCTTGTTGTAGTGGGTGGATGTGATAGAAGGCCCAAGTCCCTAAATGCCCCCATAGCTTGAGTCATACTTACCCATCCCTTAGTCTTATTTGCTATGTGATCCATGTTTATCCTCTTCCCTACAACATTCCTATAGCGTGAGTCCAAAGCCCCACTTCTCTTAGAAGTTATATGCTATATATTTATTGATCTTTTATGCTTCCACAAAATGAAGGATGTGCCACGCATGCTTAAGAGGCTTGTTTGGGATCTCTTTGGGTTCCTATTCACCATGTCACGTCTAGGCCCTAGGCTTGGATTATGATAAGCTTGGTATCAGAGCACTATGTTTGTAAATAGTCCTTGGAAAGCCAACACACTGTATCAAGTAGAGTCTTGCTCATGGTTGTGAAGTGTTCCACATTTATGAATAGAAGGCTATGAGGCGTTTTAGGAATGATTTACTTCTTCATGATCTATGTCGTACCTTAGATTTAAAATAAGGTTTCCTTTCCTAATGGGTGGTCTTTTGCTCTTATAGATGATGTCACAACCTAGGAGAATAGTTCAAAGAGCTCCCATATCCGAGGAGGGTCCGACCCATCCGACTCCTCAAGTTCCCCAAGAAGAAGGGGTTATACATGCCAAATACCGAAATGTCATTTCCATGCTGCCACAAGCTATAACCAACCAATTAAACTAAGGAGCCCAAGCTCCTCATGTTCCCACCCTAGTTTCAAGAGTTGGAGATTTCACAAGAATGAACCCTCTGGAGTTCCATGGCTCCAAAATGGAAGAGGACCCCCAAGAATTCATTGATGAGATATACAATGCACTTTCTATTATGGGGGTGAGTTCGGAGGATAAGCTGAAACTTGCGGCCTATTAACTCAAGGGTGTTACACAAGTTTGGTTTACTCAATGGAAACCTGAGAGGGAGAATGATGCTCCTATCCTATGGGAGAAATTCAAAGCCACCTTCGTCAACTGATTCTTTCGTATTAAATTGAGAGAGACAAAGATGATGGAGTTTGTGAATCTCAAGCAAGGCCCCATGAGCATAAGAGAGTATTCCCTTAAGCTTAACAAGCACTCTAAATATGCTTCTCACTTTGTTGCTGACTCTAGGGCAAGGATGAACAAGTTTGTGTCTGGGATTTTCGACTTGGTGAATGAAGAATGTCGCACCGCTATGCTCGTGGGTGATATGGACTTTTCTCGGCTCATGACTTATATATGTTGAGCAACTTGAAGGGAAAAGCTTAGGAAGAGAAGGAGTGAGGAATCCAAGAGGGCTCGGTATGATGGTGGTTTTCAAGGTGCTAAGTAGGGATAGCAACAGGGCGAGGCGGGTTTAGAACTATATGGGTGTGGGGCAAGTTGATGTAGCCATTTTTAAAACTAATGCGGGGTGGGGTGGGTTGCGGGTGTAAAAAACCAAACAGGAACTCGAAGAAATTAAATTTTTATAATTATTAAAAATCAAAGATATAAACTTTTTATATTAAACATTGACTTTAATTTTATTTTTTTCCTAAAATTTAAACTAGAAATTTTTGTAATTAGTAAAAATCAAAGATATAAACTTTTTATATTAAACATTGACTTTAATTTTATTTTTTTCCTAAAATTTAAACTAGACATGCCCGGTAAATTGTTAGTTGTTAAAATATTAATTAGAAACTTTTAAGAAACTATTAAGAAATAATTGCTAAAATGTCAACTAAAAATAATTAATTAGTTTTTGAGACATTAATTAGCAAAAATATAAATTCAATTAAAAAACAAATGAACTTTAAATTTAAATAGGGCGGGGCGGGTTTATGCGGGTCTATATGGGGTGGGGCGGGATGGGTTTAAAAATGAAAAAAGTTATCATACAGGGCAAGGCGGGGCGGTTTAAAAAATTTAGCAGGTTGAGCTCAACTCGCCTCACACCCACTCCGCCCCGCCCCATTGCCATCTCTAGTGCTAAGGGTGGCCGCTTCCAACAAGGTCACAAATTCCAAGGCCAATGATCCTCCAATTCTCAAAAAACTGAAATATTTGCTAATGCTAAGGTGCCTAACCCTATAGCTCAAGGTGGAAATGGTAGTGTGACTTTTCCAAGGTGCCAAAAATATGGGAGAAACCATAGTGGCAAATGCTTGAGGGACTCGAATGCTTGCTATGGGTGTGAAAAAATAGGTCATAAGCTTGTTGATTGTTACTACACTCAAAATAAGGGAAAGAATGGTTGTCTCGAAAGAAAAGGTACTCATGTTTATCACAGGGTACAAGGAGGCAAATAAGAGGGTGCTCCACGTCACAATCGATTCTATGCCCTTCAAGAAAGGCAAGGAGTAGAGGAGGTATCTGATGTTATTATTGGTATGTTAAAGGTTTATGATTATGATATGTATGCTTTATTGGATATGGGTGCTACTCTCTCTTTCATTACTCCTTTTATTGCCAACAAGCTTCATGATGTCCCGAATAGTTGTGTGAACCCTTTGAGGTGTCTTCCCCCATTAGTGAGTCCATTATTGCTAGAAGAGTTTATAGCGGTCGTCTCATGTCTATATTGCATAAAGTGTTGCCTTGTGATTTTATTGGACTTAACATGGTGGATTTTGATGTTATTCGTGGAATGGATTAGTTACATGCATATCATTCTTCCATTAGTTGTAGAACTCGTAAGGTTAAGTTCCAATTTCCTAATGAGCCCGTCTTTGAGTGGGAAGGTCATAATTTGATAGTCAAGGGTAGGTTTATTTCTTATCTTAAGGCCCATAAATTTATTTCTAAGGGTTGTATTTACCATCTTACAAGGGTTTAGGATATTGAGTCTAAAGTCCCTCCCATCGAGTCGGTTCTGATTGGCGATGAGTTTCTTGATGTCTTTCCTAATGAACTTCTAGTGTCCCTCCCAAAAGGAAAATAGAGTTCGGTATAGACCTCCTCCCCAATACACAACCCATTTCCATCCCCCCTTACCATATGGCCCCAACAGAGTTAAAGGACCAATTAAAGGATTTATTAGAGAAGGATTTTTATAAGGAATAGTAAGTCAGCATGAGGGTGCACCAGTGTTGTTTGCTATAAAGAAGAAAGATGGCTCACTTAGAATGTGCATCGACTACCGACAACTCAATAAGGTCACAATAAAGAACAAATATCCCTTGCCAAGGATAGATGACATATTTGATCAACTACAAGGGGCTACTCATTTGTCTAAGATTAAGCTTCAGTCCGAATACCATCAAATGAGGGTAAGGAAGTGTGATATTCCCAAGATGGCTTTTCAAACTAGATATAAAAATTTTGAATTTGTAGTGATATCATTTGGCTTAACTAATACACCAACGATATCTATAGATCTCATGAATAGTATCTTTAAACCCTACCTTGACATGTTCGCGGTGGTATTCATAGATGACATACCAATTTACTCTCGAGACTAAAGAAGAGCATATAAAGCATTTAAGAGTAGTCTTGCAAAAGTTGAGGGATAGGAAGTTGTTTGCTAAATTTGACAAATGTGAATTTTCATTGAAGAAAGTTGCATTCCTAGAGCATGTGGTGTCCGGTGATGGAACTTTAGTGGACCCTAAAAAATAGAAATGATAAGAAATTGGCCTAGGCTCTTGACTCCAATAGATATTAGGATCTTCCTGGGCTTTATGGGGTATTACTGGAGGTTTGTGAATGGTTTCTCCTCAATTGCTAAAGTTGACTCAAAAGAAGGCAAGTTTGCTTGGACCGACGAATGTGAAACGAGTTTCAAACTTTGAAAGACAAGCTTATATCTGTTCCTATTTTAGCTTTACCAGAAGGGTTAGAAGAGTTTGTGGTTTATTGTGATGTTTCAAGGGTCGGTTTGGGGTGTGTGTTAATGCAAAGTGGCAAAGTCATAGCATATGCTTCTCGAAAATTAAAGGTGCATGAGCGTAACTATCCCACCTATGATCTTGAATTAGCGATCATGGTATTTGCTTTGAAAATATGGAGTCATTATTTGTATGGGGTTCATGTAGACATATTTACCAACCATAAAAGTCTCCAACATGTGTTCACACAAAGGGATCTTAATTTGAGGCAAAGAAGGTGGTTAGAACTCCTTAAAGATTATTACATGAGTGTGCACTACCATCCTGACAAAGCTAATATTTTGGCCGATGCTCTAAGTAGAGTGTCCATGGAAACTGTAGCTCGTATTGGTCATGGAAATATGGAATTGGCTAGAGAAGTTCATCGGTTAGCTATGTTGGGAGTTAGGTTGAATGAAACTAAAGATGGAGGTGTGGTGGTTATTGATGGTTCCAAATCTTCATTGGCTCTAGAGGTCAAGTCCAAACAATACCTTAACCCTGCCTTGCTAGAATTGTAGGCTTCGGTGGAAGATGGAAAAGTTGAGGTTTTCTCCCAAGGGGGAGATGGTGTTCTTAGGTACCAAAGTAGGTTATGTATGCGTAATATTAATGGATTTATAGATTTGATCTTGCAAGAGGTATATAATTTTCCCTGCTCTATTCATCCGATTCTACAAAGATATATATAGACTTGAGGGAGATTTATTGGTAGGTTGGTATGAAAAGAGATATTGCTAGGTTTGTAGCCGGCTGTCACAATTGCAGTAATTTGAAGCCAAACACCAAAGGACGGGGTACTAGCTCAAGACATAGAAATTCCTACTTGAAAATAAGAAGAGATCAACATGGATTTTGTGATTGGTCTACCAAAGACGAGGAAGCACTTTGATTTTATTTGGGTTGTTATTGATAGAATAATAAAATCAGCTCACTTTTTACCGGTTAAAACAACTTTTGGTGTCAAAGATTATGCCAAGATATATATTCATGAGTTGGTTAAGTTACATGGGGTATCATTGTCTATTATTTTGGATCATGGTGCTCAATTCTCTTCTCACTTTTGGAGATCCTTCCAAAAGGGTCTTGGTACGAAAGTCAATCTTAGCAAAAGTGCGATATTTATCCAGCAAATAAACAGCCAAACCAAAAGGACAATTCAAACCCTTGAGGACATGCTTAGGACTTGTGTTTTGGAGTTCAAAGGTAGTTGAAACAAATATCTTCCACTCATTAAGTTTGCTTACAACAATAGCTATCACTCTAGCATTGGAATGGCTCCCTTTGAAGCCCTATATGGTAGGCAATGTAGATCCCCGATTGGGTCATTTGATGTAGGGAAAATACTTTATTGGGACTGGATTTAATCATGGAAGCCTTGGAAAAAGTAAGGTTGATAAGGGAGAGATTGAAGACCACTCAAAGTAGGCAAAAGTCCTACTCTCCACACAAGAAGAAGAGATCTTGAGTTTGATGTTGGTGATTAGGTGTATTAAAAGGTCTCACCCATGAAAGATGTGGTCCGGTCTGGCAAAAACTAAAAGTTGAGCCTAAGGTTTGTAGGGTCTTATAGAATTGTGAAGAAAATTGGTAAGGTTGCCTACAAATTAGAGTTTCCCACAAAGATGAGTAGGTAAGGAAGTATGTAGGTGATCTAAGTTCTATAGTGCCTTTGGATGTTGTGGGTGTGGCAGAAGATAACCTGACCTATGAGGAAGTCCGGGTGGAAATATTCGATAGGCAAGTAAAGAGGTTGAGAAATAAAAATGTGATGTCCGTCAGTCCTTTGGAGGAATCAACAAGTTGAAAGTGCCATATGGGATACCGAAGCCGATATGAAGAAGACATATCCCTATCTTTTCCACTCTGATCAAGCTTGAGGTAATATGATTTTCCCAACATAGAATCTCCTATCCTTGCATACCATCTCCATGACATCCATGAATGTTTATGTGAATTTGAGGTTGCATTATAGGTGCTATTTAGAACATGGTTTAAAGATTTTGACTAGTGTATTTGTTGCATTTTTGCATATGGTACATAAACTCATTCCTTAGAGCTTGCCTTAGCACATTTGGGGATGAATATTCCTAAGGAGAGATATTGTAAGACCCCACTCATGGGGGTAGGAGACACATAAGAAGAAAGCTTTGGAAAATTTGAACTGTTAGTGTTCACAAAGAGGTTTTACGAGTCATAAGATGAAGTACGGCCCATAAAGTAGGTTCGTAGAATTCGGTAGGCCTTGATGAAATTTAGGATCTTTCTGAAGTTTAATCTACGACTTATCAGACGAGCCGTAAAGTCCTCTATGAGTCATAGACAATCTTGTAGAATGAGAATCAGAGAAAGGGGTCTCTGATGTTTGGGAAAAGGGACACCAGACGAAACCCCATCTATGACCCATAGAATGTTCTACAGCCCATAAATGGGGTATCGTAGACCTATCCAACTAGGATTTTAATAGGGGTAAATTTAACCATTCCTCTTTTTATAAGTCCAAGATACTTCATTTTGTCCTCGTCTAAGTCTACTATCAGCATATACAACCCTAATTGACCTTGTTCCTCCTCATTCCAATAACACTCTGGTGCATGTGTTGCATTTTTGCATATGGTGCATAAACTCATTCCTTAGAGCTTGCATTAGCACATTTGGGGATGAATATTCCTAAGGAGAGATATCATAAGACCCTACTCATGGGGGTAGGAGACACGCAAGAAGAAAGCTTTGGAAAATTTGAACTGCTAGTGTTCACAAAGAGGGTTTACGAGTCATAAGATAAAGTACGGCCCATAAAGTAGGTTCAGAGAATTTGGCAGGCCTTGATGAAATTTGGGATCTTTCTGAAGTTTAATCTAAGACTTATCAGATGAGCCGTAAAGTCCTCTATGAGTCATAGACAATCTTGTAGAATGAGAATCAGAGAAAGGGGTCTTTGATGTTTGGGAAAAGGGACACCAGATGAAACACCATCTATGACCCATAGAATGTTCTACAGCCCATAAATGGGGTATCATAGACCTGTCCAGCCAGGATTTTAATAGGGGTAAATTTAACCTTCCTTTTTTTATAAGTCCAAGCTACTTCATTTTGTCCTCGTCTAAGTCTACTATCAGCATATACAACCCTAATTGACCTTGTTCCTCCTCATTCCAATAACACTCTAAGTCTCAAAACTCTCTCAAGCTCTTCAAGCTTCGAAGAAAAGGGTGCAAGCTAGGGTATCAAATTTTCCATCTCCAAGTCAGGTTTCCTCCACCATAATGGCCGGACAAGTTAATGAGACCTCATATATAGGCCATAGATGGGATTTCATCTAATGGCCCTTTTCCTAAACTTTAGAGACCCGTTTCTCCAATTCTCATTCTACGAGACCATCTACGACTCATAGAGGACTTTATGGGTCATCTGATAATTCGTAGATTAAACTTCAAAAAGAACCCAAATTTCATTAAGGTCTTCCAGGTTCTACGAACCTACTTTATGAGTTGTACTTCATCTTACAAGTCATGCACCCCTTTCGTAAACACTAATAGTTCAAATTTTCCAAAGCTTACTTTTTGCATGTCTTCTACCTCCATAAGTAGGGTCTTACTCTAACCATGTTGCCTTGAGATACCTGATGGCTATGAAATATGCTAAGCCCAGACTAATCAGACAGGTTCTCTTACAATAAGAGTTTGATTTTGAGGTCCAAGACAAGAAAGGAAGTGAAAACTAGGTTTCTAACCACTTGTTAAGACTGAAAGATAAATCCAAAAGTTATGATATGTAGACATCAACTATTCATTTCCCGATGAGCATGTATTAGTTGCTTTTGTTGACCTTATTTTTTCATTTGCTAACTTTCAAAATTATTTGGTTAGTTATATTATGCCTGAGGGCCTCATCTTCCATCAAAGGAAGAAGTTTATTTATGATGTTCGCAGGTACTTTTGGGACGAGCCCTTTTTTTTTCAGAATATGTGTAGATGGTATCGTTAGGCAATATATACCTGAGGTAAAGATTATGAGTATCATAGAGGTATGTAACTCTTCTCCAATAAACAAGAATTATAGTAGTGCAAGAACAACAAAGAAAATCCTACAATGTGGATACTACTGACCTACCGTCTCTAGAGATACCCATTACATGGCATGGATCTATGACCAATTCCAAATACATAGCAATATTTTCAATCACTAGGAGTTGCCCATGACCCTAATTCTTGAAGTAGAAATATTTGATGTGTGGGGGACTGATTTTGTGGGTCTATTTGTGAGTTCTTATGGTATGAAATAAATCCTAGTGGCGGTGGATTATGTCTCCAAGTGGGTTGAGGCCATTGCACTGCCTAACAATAAGAGTAAAAGTGTTGCAAGATTTCTAAGGTGGAACATCTTCTACAAATTTAGGACACCCAGAACTATCATCAGTGATAGGATTTCCCACTTCCACAACAAGTTTTTTCAATCTTTGTTGACAAAGTATAGAGTGCGGCACCATAAGGTTGCAATGCCCTATCACCCACAAACAAGTGGGCATGCTAGGTCTCAAATAGAAGATCAAGGAAATATTGGCCAAGATAGACAATGCTACCAAAATAGATCAGGCCCAAAATTAGATGATGCACTATGGACCTATCAAACAGCTTACAAGATGCCAATTAGTATGTTGGCATACCAATTGGTGTTTGAAAAGTCTTTCTATCTGCACATTGAGCTAGAACATAAGGCGTTCTTGGCTCTGAAAAACTTGAATTTGAGTTGGAGTGATGCTGGTAGCCTGAGACTTGACCAACTCAGTGAGTTAGATGAGTTTTGCCTTTATGCTTATAAGAGTTTGGCACTTTACAAAGAACAAATGAAGTTTCAGCATGACAAATATATTGCACGAAGGAGTTTCAATGTTGGTGACATGGTTTTATTATACAACTCTAGCTTGAGGCTTTTCCTAGGAAAACTGAAATCCAAGTGGTCCGGACCCTTCACAATTACACAAGTGTACCCCCATGCTGCAGTGAAACTGAAGGTCGAAGATGGGCATAGATTCAAAGTCAATGGACAGAGGGTAAAGCAGTACTTTGGGACCTAGGTGAAATATGTGTAATGGAGGAAGTGCAGCTTAATGAAGTTTGAGTAATTAAGGTGACTATGTCTTGTTGTGATGTTAAATCAGGTGCTTCATGGAAGGCAACCCATGCATTGTCTTTTATATTTCCTAGTTATTCAATGTTAAACAAATTAATTAATTATTTTGATCATGCATTGTTATTTATATAGTTGAAGGTGTGTACAAGTGTTAGACTAGGCTAACATGGACATAAGCAAGGTGGTTAATGCAGTACGGAATTGGATTGGACGAAATTGAGCAAATAGGAGCATCACAGACATTTGCATACCTGTGTAACACCATATGGAAAGTTCACCGGTCCATGAATTAATGACCTGAAAAATAAACTATGAAGGATAAACCCATAGATCCTGGACACTCCTATAAACTGTAGGAGGTCGTGTGGACCAGGTTAGTTATGTTTTGTTTTTTGCTCAACTATGATCATACAAATGGTTCAACGGACCCATGAAAGCCTCCACAAACCATGGCACTATTCGTGAAAAGGGAGATAGGTTGACTCAATTTGGCCAAGATAAAAAAAGCCCTTATTTTGACAAAAACCAACCATCTTCTCATTTCTACACCTTTTCTTACTTTCTTACGCCTATCCCGCTTGAATCCACCAAATTCATTCTTTTCAATCACAAAAGAGTAGTCCATTTCATAATTCATAACACCAATCTCTTGTTGGTCCTAAGTTCTTCAAGTATTTCTTGTATCCACATTGTTCATAGTCAAGTAAGTCTTCTTGGTTATTCCTTTTTAGTTCGGTATAGTGTCCATGTGCTTAATCTTGCTTGAAATAACTGTTAAGTAGTCTAAAATGTGACTTGCATTACGATATGTATTGCATGTTACATTGTGAAGTTGAAGACCTCCATTGTGGATACCCTTTGTCACGACCCAAGCTTAGGGCCTAGAGGTGACATGGCAAATGGGAACCCCAAGGGTTCCCAAACAAACCTCTTAGCATACCATTCACAGATCCTTGGTCGTGGAAGCAAAGTAGACAATATCAAGAGAGAATAATTAAAGATAAAGACTAAGAGAAAAGTTTAGTAGCATAAATCATAAGTCAAAGCTTAATGTAATTACATCACTTGTCCAACAACACCTCTAACATAGATTGGGCGGGGGCCAAGACAAACTTTTCGGGCTCACCCTTTTAGTATCAAAGTGTTCATCATAAGGACATAATATAAACAAGAGAGATCAAGGCTAATGTCCCCGAACTTGAGGACTCACCCCAAGCTTATCTTCAAGATGTCAAAACTAGCCACGAGTAGGATGATGGTGAGGAGCTCCAGTCCCTACATGGTAACATCATGTAGGTATAGAGTATGCATTGGTATGTTTGAATGTACTAAGTATATAGGATGCAATGCAATGAGAGATAGGCAAAATAGTCAACTTACATATATATAGGTAAGAGATAGTATATTAGCAACATGGTACGCACGATCAATGCTTGAGTAAAACATGCTTAGATAGAACATAATACATGTGTAGAAAGAGACCATCATCATAGACCAAGCAACCTAGTACTTGAAATCTAAGGCTTAGCACCCCCTTGGGAAGTGATTGAGGTATCTACCCCTCAATTGGTAGATGGGCATAGCACCCTCCCGCCAATCAAAGTGGCCAAGGTATATACTGCTCAACATAGTAGATGGGCATAGCACGCCCCATCAAAGTGTAGTCAACTTGCAACACTATAGATACTTTTCATGAATTCAACATATATACACATTCCTTTCATCATCATAAAGTTGCTAGACCTATGAGCCATGCATAGATCAATAACTCAAGAATCCTTAACAAAACATTTTATCAAATACTTGGCGGGTGTGGATGCTAGTTCAAAACATGCAATTCAAAAGTGAAACCATGTAAGAAAACTTAACGTAAATCTACCCACCAAAACTTGGTAAAACCCTCATGTGAAATACATGAAACCCCCATAAAATATTATAATAGATCATAGTTCCATAGCTTATAATAAAACGACCCCAAAATGTGTCTAAAAATATGCCTTAAAAATATCCATATTCGTAATTTCTTCATATCTAAAAGTCCGTGCAAAATATCACAAATCTGACTTCATATTCTTATTCAGAGGGCAATATTGAGTAGGAAAATGAGTACCTATAAGGTATACCTTCTTCGTTCCCAAAAAATAAAATTTTGACAAAACTTTACAAAACAGTAAGCGGACTAGTTCAAAATTTTTTGAAAATTCTATTTTTTACTCCAAGGCAATTGGGTAAGAATCCAATACCTATATATGCAAAAATCCCTTATTCTTTAGCCATTTTTAGCCTTAAAAACTCACCAAAAACTCTCAAATTCCTCTCTAACCTTCATCAAATTCTCCATCTATTCTCAAGATTTTCAAGAAGTTTTGTTGGAGTTCAAGGAAACCAAATCAAGCCCTATTTCCTCCTCAATTTCTTCTTCAAGAAACTCCAAGATTAAGGTATGTGAGTTTTATCCATGGGTACCATTCACCCATGGAGTTCAACCTTTCCTTTTTATGTAAATTGTATGTTTTGAAGTTGTACTACTTATGGGTATTGATTATTATGGATTTTGGTTACAAATTATGTTAGGGGCTTTTATGAAATGTTGAGTGAAAATAAATGTCTACCTATTTCCAGCTTATATTATGATATGGTTTGTCTATTATCACTATGCATGTTTTGAGCTATGGGTCAATGATCCATTATGTGATTTGTTGAGGGATTTTGATGTATCTTGCATAAGGGTATTACCAATTATTGGTGGGTGGTTTTATATTGATTCTTCTCACATGATTTCACTCTTGTATTACATAATTTTGTACTAGTATTTCACACCCGGAAAGTGTTTAATAAAATGTTTAGTTGTGGATTCTAAAGTTATTAAAGGTCTGATGCATAGTATATAAGTTAAGTGACTTTATAATGATAAAAAGATGGTATATATGTGTTAATTTCATGAAAAGTATCTATAGTGTTGTGAGTTTGACCATAACAAATTGAGGGGTTGATACCTCAATCGCCTAGAATGGGGGTGCTAAGCCATCAACCAATTGACGGGTTAATTCCTCAATCACTTCTGATGGAGGGTGGTCATATCCGTCAACCAATTGAGGGGCTGATACCTCAATCGCCTCAGATGGGTGTGCTAAGCAATCAACTAATTGAGGGGTTGATTCCTCAATCACTTTGGATAGGGGGTGGTCATGCCCATCAACCAATTGAGGGGTTGATTTGTCAATCACTTCTAAGGGGTAGTCTACCTTGGATTCCAAGTACTAAGTTTGTTTTGTCTATAAAGATGGTCTCTTCCTACACATGTAATATGCTCTTTATAAGTATATTTTACTTCAAGCATCATTCATGCATACCATATTGCTATACGTTCATCTATCGACTAATTATGCATTTCACTTATGTTGCCTACCTGTTGTTGCATTGCATCCTACATATTTAGTACATTCAAATATACTAACGTATCATCTATGCCCATATGATATTACTATGTAGGAACCGGAGCTCCTATTGATTTTTCTTCACATGGCTAGACGAATTGTTCAAGTTAGCTTTGGTGAGTCCTCATGTCTAGGGGGTAATATCTATCTTCTTTCATGCTTATGTTTACACAACATTTTGTATATTTTAGAATACTTATTATTATTATTATGAGGGTGAGCCTGAAAAGTATCTTGGCCTCCGCTCCCTTCCAAGCTAGAGGTGTTGTTGGACAAGTAATGTAATTATGCTTGAGTTTTGACTCATCTATGTTAATTAAGTATTAAACTCTCTCCCTTAGTCCCAATTTCCCCTATATATGCTTTCTCTTGTTGTTTTATCTTGCTTTCGTGACCAAGGATGTTTGTATGATATGCTACGAGGCTTGTTTGGGGTCCCTTCGGGTTCCCCATTCGACGTGTCACATCTAGGCCCTAGTTTGTCTTTTGTTCTTTATGAGTATGTTTTACTTCAAGCATCGTTCATTCACACCATATTGCTATAGGTTCATCTATTACCTAATTATGCATACATAATAGGGTCACCATAAAGAGTAAATATCCTCTACCAAGGACTGATGATCTTCTGACCAACTTTAAGGGGGCTAGTCACTTCTTTAAGATTGATTTTCTTGAGGGAGTATGGTATTCCCAAGATGGCCTTCCGAAATAGGTATGATATTACCATGTAGGAATCGGAGCTCTTATTGATTTTCTTTCATGTTGCTAGACGGATTGGTCAAGTTAGCTTTGGTGAATCCTCATGTCCGGGGGCAATAGCTATCTTCTTTCATACTTATGTTTAGACTACATTTTGTATATTTTAAAATACTTATTGCCGTTATTATGAGGGTGAGCCTGAAAAGTGTCTTGGCCCCCGCTCCCTTCCAAGCTAAAGGTGTTGTTAGACAAGTAATGTAATTATGCTTGAACTTTGACTCATCTGTGTTATTTAAGTATTAAACTCTCTTCCTTAGTCCTAATTTCCCTTGTTTATGCTTCATCTTGTTATTTTATCTTGCTTTCGTGACCAAGGATATGTGTATGATATACTAAGAGGCTTGTTTGGGGTCCCTTCAGGTTCCCCATTCGTCGTGTCACATTGAAGCCCTAGTTTGGGTCATAACAAACTTGGTATCAAAGCACTAGATTGTTAAGGGTCCTTGGAGTCCAACACACAGCATCGATTAGAGTCTTATTCATGGTTGTGAAGCACGCCACGACTATGAATGATAGGCTATGAGGCATTTTAGAAAATTTTTCCCTTCTTTTAATCTATGTCGTGTGATAAAGTTAAGTTCCCCAAGGCTTATTTTTTATTTTAATCATTGCATTTCAGAATGTCTCTAACTACTCAGGATGGTGATATAGCAAATGCGGAGGTTTGCAATGCTCTATGGGTATTGGCTAAAGTTGTGACCGTTCAACTCAACCAACTGGTGGGTACTCTCGAGACCTTAAGTAGTAAGAGTGGGAAGAGGAAGGCCAAGAGAGCCTGAATTGGGGGAGCTTTACTTTCTACTAGACTATCGATTCCCAAGTTCAGAAAGGGAAGGATCTCTTTTGCTAATTCCAAAGAATGTGGCAATGGGCATCAAGGGAAGTGTTTGGTGTGTACTAAGTGTTGTTATAAGTGTGGCGGTGTTAGGTATAAGATAAGGAATTGCCCGGTAGACTCAAAGAAGAGAGAATAAGGGTTCAATATAGAGATATCAATGGTGGGATGACTAATCCTAAATGGTATAGGTGTTTGAAGAACCATGGTGGTCCATGTTTGAGGAAGTCCAATGCTTATTATGGTTATGGTGAGGTGGGCCACAAGGTTATTGATTGTTTACATGCTCAAAAAATGTGTAAAAGTGGTCAACCTCAAGAACAAGGCGGTCATGTTGATCAAGAGGCTCAAGGAGTAGATGTGGCACCCAATATTGTTACTAGTATGTTAAAGTTTCCTTTGGCTTTGATGTGTGTGCATTCATGGCTCCGGATGTCACTATCCCTTTCATTATTCCTTTTATTGGTCGCGGACTTCATGTGTGTCCCGAGTTATTATGTGAACATTTGGTGTCTACCCCCTCGACGAGTCTATTGTTGCTAAGAAGGTCCATAAGAATTATTCCGTGTGTCATATTGCATAGGTCTTTTCTTATGACTGTGTTGATTTAGATATGGTAGATTTTGATGTTATACTTGAGGTGGATTAGTTGCATGCATATTATGTCTCCATTATTGGTAGGATCTATAGAGTTAGATACCAATTCCCTAGTAAGCCCGTTCTTGAGTGGAAAAAAATCATAATGCGGTGGTCAAGGGTAGATTCATTTGTTACATTCAATCCCATAAGTTGTTTTCTAAGGGGAGTCTCTATCATCTTGAGAGGGTTAAGAATGTTGAGTCCAAAGTCCTTCCTATAGAGTTTGTTTCAGTGGTTAATGAGCTCCTTGATGCCGTTCCTAGTGAGCTTCCTAGTGTTGTTTGTGTAGAAGAAGGATGGTTCCCTTAGAATGTGTATTGATTACCGGTAACATAATAGGGTCACCATAAAGAGTAAATATCCTCTACCAAGGACTGATGATCTTCTGACCAACTTTAAGGGGGCTAGTCACTTCTTTAAGATTGATTTTCTTGAGGGAGTATGGTATTCCCAAGATGGCCTTCCGAAATAGGTATGGGCATATAAGTTTATGGTTATATCTATTGGGTCATATGAATAGGGTCTTTAAATCCTACCTCGATTTGTTTGTGGTGGTCTTCATTAATGATATTTTGATCTATTCCCATAGTTAGGAGGAGCATGTGAGTCACTTGAGGGTGGTGCTACAAAAAATTGAGAAAATAGAAGTGTATGTTAAGTATGAGAAGTGTGAGTTTTGGTTGCAAGAGGTTGCTTCCTAGGACAATGTTAGGACCCGTACAACTGTGTTTTAGTAACATGACTATCGGCTGTGGTCACTGGTGTCACCTTTAGGGTGTTTTGCATCTAAGTGTGTTTTTTTTTGGAATTTAGGATTTTTGTAATTGGAATCTTTGTGACGGGTTGCGAGAATAAGCTCATGGACATGATATTTGTACAAGTGTACAATTGCAAGCC
>DF363367.1:0-11248 GCA_000787875.1 Solanum virginianum
ATAGAAAGAAGTGGAGGTCGCGAATTAGAGTAGTAGGCTAATTGGTTGATATGGTTAGGTGGTTACCTAGTCATGGGGTATAGTAGAGTAGAGGAGTAGTAGTGTTTTATAACACTTGTTGTCATTATTTGTTGTTTATGTGTTAATTGTATCATGTTTACGTATTGTCATGTGCTTTTGGTTATTAGTCATTTTTTTTTGTTGTTTCTTTCCTTTACTCTTTGTCATATCTAGTTTATTCTGCTTATGGGTTTTTGAGACGAGGGTTCCCAGGAAACAACATCTCTACTTCTATGAGATAGTGGTAAGGTCTGTGTATATTCTACCCTCCCCAGACTGCACATGTGGGATTCCACTTGGTATATTGTTGTTGTTGTTGTTGTTTAGTTTTTATGATCAAACACCAATTTATTATTTTTAACTTCAGAAACAAAAATAACCAATAATAAAAGATAGCATACTTATAATAATTTTTCAAATAAAGTTTGAAAAATACAATGCACATGAATATTATCTCTACGTATCAAAGACGTAGAAAGACTGATTTTTGAAATTTTAGAAAAAGAAACTGCAAAACATGAAATAAAACAACCTGAATATTGCAACTTCTTTTTGAAAAATTCCCCCTAATCTCTCTTATTATATTTATAACCGAAAAAAAAAACCCGCAGAAAACCGACAAAAAAAAGGGAGCCCTTTTTCTTCTTCGAGTTTTCAGAGCCACTCTCTGTGAAAAATATCGCCATGGATTCTCGTTCTGGAGGAAAAATTGTGACCAATAGGCGGAAGAGATACGCCGTTGGTCCTTATGACCGTCCGCAACCACCGCCGGCGGCGGCGGAAGAGCCGTTTCCAAAAAGCCCTAATTGGATCACCGGACGTGTTTTTCCGGCGACACGTACGATTCTTTCCGGCGCCGCTAAGATTCTGACTTCTGTGTTCAATTCCGAGCCTTCTTCTTCGTCTTCGTCAGACAGCGGTTCAATGTTTGGTACTCTTCTGCAAATCTCACTTTTTTTGTGTGTTGAGATAATTACGAAATTGCCACTGATTTCTCTCTCTTAAAATAGTGATTTCTTAATAATTTTTTTGGCATTTTGGTACCTTTGATTTTTGCTTGAGTATTATGTGTAAAAAAAAAAAACTCATTTCATTTTTTTTTTTGGTTGTTGTAAATTATGGTTTGTGTATTGGATGGGCTTTAATTTTTTTTTTTCTAAAGATACTAACTTTATTGAAGATATTGTAGGATACGCTAGGTGATTATTTATTTGTTTTTTTTTGTGCGTATGTGTAGGTGTGTGAGTTTGGTGAGATATCCTTTTTTGAATTTCCAGAGTGGAGAGAGCTTGAGATTATTAAAGTTGTTTTTTTGGATGTATTCTCTGGGAGTTACTATTTAGTTGATAATTATTTTTGGTAAGTACTGTTGAATTGATAATTAATGCTTTGGACTATAAATGGTTTAATGCAAGTAACCTCACTCCAAACATACAATTAGGAGTCAGACTAGTTATGATGAAGTTTTTTGGAGCCTGTTATTGTGTAATGAGTTTGAGTGACCTGAATCTAATATAATGTGTCGAGCGTTGTTTATAAGATCCTGTAACGTAGAGGCAAATGCATGATAATTGAAGCGGGGACGCCAACTTAACCTGTTTTTTTCGGGGAGTGGGGAAGTAGTATCTGCACATGTAATTTTTTTTTGAAAGATATAAGTATAGTATGTCTTTTTTTTTTTTTTTTAAGTTACCAGTTTCAAAAAAAAAAAAAAGATACAAGTATAGTATGTGTAGTAAAAGCTTATATCCACTTGATGGTTGATGTTTCTTGATGTAGTGCTTATACCACACGAGTGAGGCTGCTTGTATAGAAAGTTCTGCCTTTGCCTTCTAGCCTTTGATTTTAGTTTATTGCTTTATTTTGTTTTTTAGAAGGAAACCCAGAATAAGTTGAAAATAAGTACAAAATATTGCAATGCAGGAGACTGGTTTGGTAATGTGATTTGTAAAGATCACTTTAGTGGTACAAACATATTACAATTCAGAACATACTGTAATAGGAGCGGGGTGCATCTAAAATATAATTAATAGTAAAAATAAAAAAAAAGAACATATTGCAACTCATTTGAGTTAGGCAGATGCACGTTCACTGAAGCTGGCTCAACTGAATTGGCTTTGCTTGGAACAAATTGCTAATTGCATGTGGATTGTATTACAAAATTAAATTGCATTATGTTGTTTTAAAAAGATAAATATACAACAAACAGAAAAAAATAGAAGTTGCATTATATGGAGTAAAGGTTGTAGTCTTGTAATTGATGTCAAGCTAAACATCTGCATAAAATATTAACATTGTATTGTGTTCTTAAAAAAATGTGCAATCTTTAAAAGACATGTTGAGACTTGTTATGCACACAACAAGAAAGTGTTAGTAAGCAAATCTCGCCCATCACAATTGGTAAAGCCCTTAGTGTTGGTTATAATTTATTCAAAGTCACTAGTCAGTCCACTGCACGAATGGAAGACGAAAGTACGGCGTTACGTTGGAATTGCTATGTAGGTTTTGTATAATATCTGGTGCATCTCTAGTTGCATTACTCTTCTTTGCCGACTTTGACACTTGGAAGCTATGTTGCTCGGTCTCTTCAAAAATGTCAGTGGGTGCACGTCAGAGTCGCCAAAAGTAGTGTAATTTTGGAGAATCCGACATGGATGCGGTATTGAAAGTGAAGAGTCCGCGCAACTTAGCTTGGAAGCTCCCTTGGATTTTTTTTTTTGAAACTGGTAAATGTGTATTCCTCAGCATAAAGCATTAAGGACATGTTGGACATCATCAAAAAGTGTTAGATACATAAAAGATAAAAGGAAATACTTCCAACTTCCATGGCTCTTAAATGAATCTGCAAAATGGTCTGAATCCTCTAGTCCTACTTCTTTATTCCAAAAGTAGGAAGATACTATACAATTTTCCTTTATTTTTTGAAACGAATTGGATTTATCTTCAAAGCACCTCCCATTTCTCTCTCCACAACTGTTCACCCGATGCATTGTGGGATTATCCTCCAACCTTCCATTGACTCTTGCTACCTCCTCTTTTCATCTGACAGCCTAGCAGGTTTGCTGTTTGGTCAGGCATAATCCAACTTGTCTCTGTTATGTTGAGGAATAGGACCATAGGTGAGCTGTGAATGTGTAATGTAAAAACAAATGATTATTGATTCCATTTGTTTCTTTGCACATGAAACATCTGGAAACTATGATGACCCTCTTTTTCTTCAAGACTCCTTGTGCCATGCTCTCTTAGCCACCAACCAAGTAAAGCATTTAACCTTGGTTGGGGCTGGACTTCCATATGTTTCTCCATAGTTTTGACTGCCCTCGTTCTGCACCAAGCCTTCCATTCTATATGCCCTGTTAACAGTGAATTGCTCATAACTATTGTGTCTCCATCCCAAACTTTCTTGCTCAACGTTTGCGCCAATGAAATCACCAATCCTACTTAACAGATTAGCCACTCTTTCAATCTCCCAATCATTTAGCAAAGAATATAGAATGTGAACTCCCTTGGATTCATTATGCAGGCTTGACAAGTGTAGCAAAGAATACCTTCTTCAAGCTTTAAATAAATAATGCTCTCTTATATATACTATTTGCTATATTTTTGTCATTTTAATATTAATTTCATCTAGGTATGAGCTCAAAATATTATGGTGGCCAGTGAAACTATCTTGTCATGGCATGCTCTCAGTTTTACTTTGTTTTTTTAATATCTTACATCTGGCTTTTATTGTAGAGGATGATGATAGAGAGGAGAACACTATTTGCTCGGAAGTGGATGAGTTAACCAAGGTAATATATCTCATCTGATTATGTTATTAATTTGCAAGTATTAGGAATCAAGTGATTTGTGATTCAGTACCATGATTCTTCCTGTGATACCAATTTGTTCATTTGGAATGTGAAAGTTATCAGAAGCATATCAGATAGGGAGTTCTTCCATGGGATATAGTTGGTCCATGTTGAAGTTATAATAATTAAATAATAAAAGCTATGTTGTATGAACTCTTCAAAATCCGTGATGCACCCATGTCAACTCGACATGGGTCGTGGGCCTAGGATCCACGCCGGATTTGGTCAACTCATATGGGTGCTTTGACTACTTGTACTGGGTAATTGGTTGGATTTTATAGGTTTATGTTATAGATATATATAGTTATATAAAATGTTATTGCTATTACATGAGATATCTTATGACTAACATATTAGGTGTTTACAGAGAATTAAATTTTATTAGCATTAATTCAGTGATTTAATTAATCAAAATATTTACTTCACATATGTCACAACTCATAAACTTATTCATTACCAGTATCCCAACACTCATATCCATACTTGAATCCATACCCTCAAATCCTAGAAGTTATGTTATGAAGAGTCTGGCCTCTAGATTTGCACTCGTATCAGGTACCTGCACACGAATCCAAGGAACATAGAATAGAAGTGTGGTCTCTCTAGTATCTTAAGTTTTTAGATGAGATGGTCACACACTTCAACATGCTATCAAAGTAGACAGAGGTCCAAGCTCGAGTTTCATTGCCACCCGTTATATAAAAAATCACATGTTTGGCCCATTAAAAGTTCAAGCATGTACATCAGGGGCTGTGCCAAAAATATAATAAATAAAAGTGTGATATTCCTAAAAACTCAAGTTTTTAGGTGAGATGGCCACACAATTCAACAAATTGAATGCACCAGAGATAGTGCTAATATGCAAGGGGAATGGGAAAATAACAATAGTTCCGCATGAAGGTCCTTGTGTGGAATGTCAAATAGATCGATAAAGTCATTAATGGTTGTCACTCTCACCTACCTATGTCCAAATGAGAGAGAGAGAGAGAGAGAGAGAGAGAGAGAGGAGCACGGCGCCACTTTTTTCAGTTGTGAACTGTGTTTTTGAGAGAGAGAGAGAGAGAGAGAGAGAGAGAGAGGAGCACTTCTCCACTTTTTTCAGTTTTGAACTGTGTTTTTAAGGAGATTAATACCTCTCTTTTGGAATACGGAAAGATCACCGTTATAATAAAATATTCTGACATACTACCTTAATTATATTATATTCTGTTGGTAGTGGCAAAGAATATGAAAAACTAGTCATGGAGTTGCTATGTGTAGGATCTTGATGGAGGAAGATAGGATTCTCCAGTGGAGTGGAACTAGGTGGCCTATCCTGCACCCCCACACCTTTTCTTTATATTTTCAGGAAATATGTGACAAACCCTTTGTTCAAAGGAAGCCTTGGTATTCATACAAAGCTACTTTTACTGAAGCATAGGTATAGAAGTGGCAAATGGATGTTTTGCTTGCAAGTGAATGAATGGTCCTCAGAAGTGATAACATATTCATCTAGGGAAAATATGCTGGAAAAAGATTGTGAGAGGAGAGATTTGTCAATTCATTGATTTTGAAAAGGAAATGGAAAGTAAATTATGTTTTGTAAACATGTGTGGAGAGTTGGCATCCAATGAAGCATATCCACATGTAAATGGCATCACGAAAAACAGGTGTATGGTGGTAACAAGTTTCCTCACTAGGAATATAGTCTACATCCTGTGAACCTAGAGTTCAGGAAAACTTTCCGAGCTTGGGAGCTAGACAGTTGAAACATTTTTTTCATAAAGATTTGTGGTTATTCATAAATTTATTGCTGGAGAATTGGTTCCTTTACAGAGGGTCAAGCAAGAAATGGAATTTTCTTTTTGGACCATTTCTTGATTCCATGCTGGCCTTCTCTGTATAGTTCCATATTGGATGCTCTCGAAAAAACCTAAAAGATAAAGTTGTCTTGGTAAAATCTTTTCATTTGTGGTTACAGATGGATGGATATAGCGTGCCTATAACCAATCAGTCAACTTAGATATGTATACTTTGTATGCATTGCACATAATTTAGGCCGATTATTTACTTAGGAAAGCTAGTGGTTCTCTAGTCCTTGACTTATCCTTGCATGGAGAAGTCTTTAACTGAAACAAAAATGGATTCTCAGTAAATACTAGACCTTTTGTAAGTGGAACCGGAGCAAGCTAACCATAATTGCAACTAATTGGTATTGTCTAAATGAATCTTTTTCCACCAATCTCCATTATGTTCTATTCTTAGCCAGTTCCATGGTGATCCCAAGATATCGTATGTCTTTTAAGATAATTTCCTTGTGATTTTAGGTCCACTTTGTCCCAACACCTTCCATTATATATTGTTGTGCCTATGAGCGCTAACATTATGAGGAGAGTATTCTTGTTGTAAGGTGCTTCTTATGGGGGGAAAAAGGGAGAAGGAGAAGAAAAGAAACAAGGAGGTTGTTCCTCCCTTCCACCCAAAGTGAAGAAGATGAACTAGGCAAGGAAGGAATTCTTGTTGTAAGGTGCTTCTTATGGGGGGAAAAAGGGAGAAGGAGAAGAAAAGAAACAAGGAGGTTGTTCCTCCCTTCCACCCAAAGTGAAGAAGATGAACTAGGCAAGGAAGGAATTCTTGTTGTAAGGTGCTTCTTATGGGGGGAAAAACGGAGAAGGAGAAGAAAAGAAACAAGGAGGTTGTTCCTCCCTTCCACCCAAAGTGAAGAAGATGAACTAGGCAAGGAAGGAATTCTTGTTGTAAGGTGCTTCTTATGGGGGGAAAAACGGAGAAGGAGAAGAAAAGAAACAAGGAGGTTGTTCCTCCCTTCCACCCAAAGTGAAGAAGATGAACTAGGCAAGGAAGGAAGTGTGCATCTAGTTGCAACATGTACTTTTTGGTGAATTTGGAAAGCCAGAAATAGACAGGCTTATGAAGGATTCTGGAACACATCATGGATACCTGAAATCTCCCTTTGTTATTGGGGTATTGTTCTGGAAAAGGAATTTACCACTTCGTGAAATTGGAATAGATGCTCTGGAGCTCAAAATGAAAAGATTCAAACTTTTCATCTCCAACTTTGTGTAATATGAATAAATTATTGAAGTATTGAAAAAGAAATTTATGTACTCTTTTGAACTTCTTTTTTGTGTGTAGCATCCTCAATTACATGGAGAGAGAGGTCAAACGAAGCACCTAATTGAGCAGCTACTTATGCAGGAGACATTTTCATGGTTAGTAGCAAACCTTTAGTCCTTTCTAAGTTGCTAACTTTTGGAACTTTTCACCCTGATGTAATTTGTACAATTCTCCAGAAAAGGACAATATGAAGGTCAGATTTGGACTGTTTCGTGATTTATAATTTATACTCATGATTGAAATTTTCTTGTTAATGTCTTTAATAATCTTCTTTAATGTTTTTAGAGGGAGTGTAATTTTTTCTGAGATTTTATCTTTAGGCTTATTTTTCAGCTTTAAAATTCACACAACAACAACAACAACAACAACATACCCAGTGAAATCCCACAAGTGGGGCCCTCTGACTACCTAGCCCTACTAACGAATTATCCTACTATCCTAATTTGCGACCTTCACTTTTTCCTATCTAGGGTCATGTCCTCCGTGAGATTAAGTTTCGCCATATCCTGTCATTTAACACTCGAGGATCCATCAGTGATTGAAAAATACACATGCACACATACACATGCATGCATACATTCAGTTGCAACCTACCATCTTTTTAAAAAAAAGAGGAATATCTTTCAAATTGTATGGATGTTGAAGGTCCCAGATTTCAAGCTGAGGAACACTTCCACAGGAAAATTTGGTCATCCCTTTGCATTTACAATTGTAAAGTGGTGCCATTAACTAATCTTTTGCTTCTTTTTATGTATGCATGCCTATCTTTTGCTTGTCTTTTATGCATGCATGCCCTGTCATTTTATATAAACAGACTGACAATTTCCCTCTTTTATGTTTGTCTTCAATATAATAGTTTTCTTTGCATTAGTCCTGGGATACTGCTGCAACTTGATGAATCTTGACTAGTAATTAAGTAGGGCTTCGACTCTTTGACAGCCAGATGACATGCATGTGTATTGAAAGAGCAAAATATGAAGTTTGTGTGTAAATACAAAATAAAAGGAGGACAAAAGAAATAGGATGTATCTTTTAGTCTAGCTTTCTTTCTAAACCTAGTTATACTATTAACTTTGCAGGAAGGAGCGTGATCGCTTAGTCATGATCATCAACTCAAGGGTTGTGGATTCATCACTAGAAGGGGAAGGCAGTTTGGGTTTGCACTCGACAATGCCTGATCAAACAATTGCAGATGGTAATAATTTAATGAATCTATCATGTGGCTAGAGCCTGTGTTCTTCCTGCAAAATGTTGGCATAAAGCTGAATAGTCTTCTGTGTCTCATGCAGATACATTGGACCACAACAGTCAAGCAATTATAGAAGCGAGGAAATGGTTAGAGCAAAAGAGAGATGGACTGCGTTCAGATAATACTCTTGGAGGTTTAGGCTCTGTAGTTAATGTAAGTAACTCCTTTCATCTCTCTCTGGAGTTCTCCTATTTATCCACATGCTTTATGTTAATTTACAACGTTATGATCTCCCTGGTCTGATCAATTTGAAATTTTTTGCATGGTACTCTTGGTTTTTTCCCTTCGTTGGCATGGATGCCTTCTTTTAGTTTCTTGACCAGATATGTCTCCTCTCTTCACATACCTAAGTTTATCTTTCCTCGAGTCTCCACGTGCTTTAAAAAGTTAGGATCTTATTGTTAATTGAGACCTCATTAGAGACCGTGCCACCATTAATAACCAGGCCCCATATGTGAGTATATGTTTGATGTGTGTCGCCATATTCTGGAGGAACTTTACATTATTGTCACCTTGCTTAAGCCAATCGTTTCTCGATTTTTTTCCTCTAAAATATTTCCTAGAGTTCAGAAGATCCTCCTTTTGAATTTAAATATACTAGTTTCTAGACATGTGCGTTGCACGTATATTCAGTGTGACTTTTTATAGATCTGTTAAACGATTACATATAATGAGTAATAAAATGCAATAATTATGGGTAAATTTTTTAAAAATATGTCAAAAAAGGCCAAATGAGGGACATATTTGAATATTCAAAATTAATTTCTTTTAAACATCCAACTGTAAATTTTGAACTTTGGTCAGTGATTAGTGAATTTCCAATAAAGTCACAAATGATTAATTTGAGTCCAAACAAATATACAAATTAAAGAAGTCTGATAGAGATAAAGCACTTACAAAAAAATAAACAAAGAAAAAATACAATCGACACATCCTTCTTAGGATTTAATCACAACAATATAGATTTAAAAAAATTTGAATCAGTACATAATTTTTCGAGTTCTAGTCAACTCCTTCTCCCTTACAATAAAGATTTAAGAGCCTTATTCATCAAGTAAAACTAGAGTTAGCATGAATCACACACAGCATACCACTTCACTACTTTAATGATATAATGGAAAAAAGGATAACCTTGTGTAGGGATCACATGAAACAAAAAAGATGGATTTATATAGATAAAATTGGAGGAGTATCAAAAGATATTTGAAATTTTAAATTAAATATTTGAAGGCTTATGAATATGAAAAAGTATGGTGTTATAGATATGAAGAGTAATAAATGAATAGGTAATTAAATATGAGATGTGAAGGTGAATATTCAAAGCTAATAAAAGAGAAAATAAATTAAACCAAAACAAGAAAAGTAACAAATATGTACACAAGACATACGAAAATTTTTGGAAAAAAGTTGAATGTATTAAGTTATTCAATTTGTTTAATTTTTAGAAATGAATATTACATTTATTATCTAATAAATTTAAGATATTTTATAATATTTTAACTTATGAGTTGGAGTTGTGAATTTGAAAAGACATAAAACTAGTGGAGATGATTAAAAGTAAGAGTTGCGAAGTTGGGAATGTGTGAGTTGAAGGCACAAGATTAATGAATATTATCAGAATATAAGTTATGAAAATAAAGAGGTGTGGTTATGGAGTTGATTTTTAGAATGAATTAATTAAGAAAAAATAAAAAAAACTCTATAAAATAGATCATTGTTTTATTATTATATTTGAAATGGATAGAAAAATGCATTTGGAGGCCATATAAATGTCTAACTTTTATATGATATGTGAATGGGTTAAGTAAATTGATGGAAAATGAAAACAAGCCCCCCCCCACACACAAAAAAAAAAAAGGATAAATGTAACTAATTTGATTTAAATTTTTGGCTTAACACCTCCTCGCTTTTACTAGTTAGTATAATATAATAATAATATGATATGATTACTATTTGGTATTTAATTAGTTAGATATTTTATAACTTTTGTATTTAGCATAGAGGTAAAACAATAATCCAACTTTGCACTTTGGAACTTCCCATTTATATATATTTTTATGGTATTTTATATATACATATATGTGTGTATATATATATATATATGATATAATCTATGGGCCTGCTGTCCTTATTATACGGGATGAACTTGTTGAGTACTTATCTGTATTACATAAATGTCTGCTAGTTTCAACATTTATGATGTGATATTTCTTTAAAAAGTCATTTTAATGTTGAGTCGAATTTGATCTTGGATACTTGAACCATGAGAGTGTTTTTCCTACTTAATTGGAATTAGTTGCCTTGTTTATTTATATTTTATTTATAATATTAATTTTGCCTCAAACTTCCAATCTTTCTTTTTCTATAATGAGCTTAATGGTGCTACTCGTGTTTCTCATATAATATTTGCCTGCACAAAGGCTTATATTTTACTGCTTTCAGCTATGTGATACCAAAATGTTGCTATATAAGAATGTTTATTGATGCTGCTTCCGATATCTTTCTTGTGAAAATATAGGTGGATGATTCTTTAGGCTCACCTGTAGAAATGGCCAAGTCATATATGAAGGTTCGCCCACCATGGGCATCCCCTGCTGTTGATACTAGTGGACTTAGAACCCCCTCACAAATGAAGGCAAAGCTCTTTGACGAAGGGACACCGTATACTGTGAGTGGTGAGTCTCTGTCTTCCTTGAAGGCATTGAAAAAACCCCCTCACAAATGAAGGCAAAGCTCTTTGACGAAGGGACACCGTATACTGTGAGTGGTGATTCTCTGTCTTCCTTGAAGGTATTGAAAATTTCATTTTTTCTTTTATTACTGCCTGTTCAGTTTCATTTCAAGCCTTGGAGGATTTACAGTCCTATTTATCAAATGGTGGTTAAACCTTAGTTTTCTAGAATTATACAACAATGTCCTACAATTACCACTAGAAGCCTTGATGATTCCGAGCGCCAAAAGTTGGTAATTTTCA
>DF363367.1:11296-36420 GCA_000787875.1 Solanum virginianum
CGCCAAAAGTTGGTAATTTTCAGATAGAAAGAGCTTATTTAGTGAAGAAATAAATTGGAGGCCAGGCTACTCTCTTGTTAAACAAGGCCTAAAAGTGAAGATGGAGAAGAAAGGCTGCCTAGATGCATATCAGCTTGTCGTTCTTGTTATTCTCAAACTTGATCTTGATTGCCCACACAGTGTTTCAATCAAATGAATGTGCTTCTTGACTCCACTTATCAGTTGTGCTTAAACTGCAAAAATACTTCCCAAAGAATGTTGCTATGAGAAATAAAGGCATGGGAAAGATACTGAGAATGCGTTACTACTGATATCTTTAAACTAACCATATTTGCCTTGAATGGTTTGACAAATTTAGTACTTTTGAAAGAATTAAGCTCTTAGACTTAGGATCTACTTATAAGAAGCCGTTTACATTAGATGAAATTGTTGTCAATCAAATATTAAAGAGTGTTCTCAAGGTTACAAACTAAAGGCTGTAAACTAAAGAAATGGAAAAAAAAATTGTAAAGCAGTCATGCATGAGTTCATTCATGTAATTTGATATGTGCACATGGTTTAGAGGACATTGATATAGGATAATGACTTGCATTCGGTTGATAAACTTAGGACGGTGCAAGAAACAAGTTCATAGCACAGTATTAACTTGAAATGCTATCATTCTGATAATAATCAAGGGTTTTTTGTGAAATATGTTGGTCTCAACTTGATTAGTACAAATTCATAACAAAGACTTGATATATCAAACAGTTTCCCAAGTAACTAGTCCTTAACTTTGCATGTTTAGTTGTTGCATAAATAGTCTCATTTTTGGTGCATATGTGCTATTTCAATTTGCTAAATGGGTATTTCATTTTGTTGCACCTCTTGGCAATTCCTCAGAATACTGAAGTAAATAATATGTTATGTTTCAAGCTGTACCCTTGATCGCACTTCATCATTTTAGTGATTTGAAGGAGATCTGTATTCTTAAACTTAGTTTGGCATGTCATGTCAAAGATGATGAACAGCTATTAAGTAGTACCAAATCCATTTATGTGATCAATTCTCTGTTATTTATTTGCTGTCTTCTGATATGTGCTTTTCTACTGGGTCACAGAAAAAAAGTTCTTATGCATCTGGGTCATGGAATATTCATGAGGAAATACGAAAAGTCCGGTCAAAGGCAACTGAAGATCTGTTACGTGGCCACCCTTCCAAGGAAACTGACTACCAAACACTTTTGGTAGAACGCAAAGCAGAACCAAAATCTGCAGTTGGTGATTTGACAGGAACCAGTGCTGCAGAGAAGATAAATGACTCGAGTTCTTTGAGATTTGCTAAACTGTCAGATGTACCCATTAAGTGGTCAGGTGTGTTGTGCTTTGTTCTGGCCTCTTAGACTGCTCTTATGGTCTTGCTTGGTTTTAATTTCATCTTCTGCTGCAAAATTGCTAGCTTTCTGTAGAAACCTCATTTTTTGTCTTTTCAGACGTGGAAATAACACATGATGCTGGAGGTAGTGAGACTGTTCCTTTAAATCCTGCCGCCTCTATTCAGTTTCAAGATCAGGTAACCATTTGCTTTATTGGGATTTTCAGTACTTCATTCATCATTTGGCATATTTGGACTAAAAAGATAGCATTTCATATGGACAATAGGATATTGTGTTTACTAATGTACTTCTGTCGTTATACTTTCCAAACTTGCAGGCAATTCAGGTTGGTGAGCAAGCAGCTCGTGGATCTAATATGCCTACGGGTCCAGTTCTCCCCGCCGAGCACAATGATGGTACTTGACACAATGCTTTATGATTTTTTTTGTGTTGGTTTTATGTGCGAAGCTAATTTGCAGTATTGGTTTCAAAAGTTAATTTGTTATTACTTACCAATACACAAATATATGAAGTTGGCCTGGTGGCATGTATTTCATATTTGATGATCTGGACAAGTTAAAATTGTTCCCTACTATTGCCTGGTCAGATGGGAGTGGAAAGGTGGATTATGTGTGTATTTTTGTAAACTAGTGTCTGGACATGTGTGTTGCACGTGTGTTCCATGTTGCTTTATAGGTTTAGAACGATTAAACTTCTATGAATTATGTGTGAAATAAGTAATAAAATACAACAATTACAAATTAATCTCTAAAAGTATGATAAGAAATAATGAATGAGGGACGTATGTTGATGTTTAAAATTAATTCTTTTTAATCAATCGGCAATAAATTTTGAACTTTGGTTAGTAGTTATTAAACTTCCAATAAAGTCACAAATGGCCAATTTAAACACAACAAAAATATAGACTTACAACAATTAGAAATTCATAGAAAATTAAATCAAAGATGTCTAATAGAGAGAACATATAAAAATAAATAGAGAAGGAAAAATACAACATATACATACTTCTTAAGACTACTCATAACAATATAGATGGAAAAAATGCAAAATCAGTATATAACTTATGAAAAAATACAATATACATACTTCTTAAGACTTTACTCATAACAATATAGATGGAAAAAATGCAAAATCAATATATAATTTATGGAGCTCTTGTTGACACCTTCTCCCATATAATTTATGGAGTCCTCTTCACCAATTCAAGCTAGAGCATGAATCAAATATAACATTATATATAAGATCTTCACTATTTAACTATAGAATGAAAAGGATAGCCTTGGGTTGGGGTCTAATGAAATAAAAAGATGAATTTATATAGATAAATCAAGGAGTACAAAAGATATCTTAAAGTTTGAAATTAAATATTTAGAGGTTATGAATATGAAAAGCATGAGAGTTATAGATATTAAAAGTAGGAATTGAATTAAGTAGTTAAATATGAATTATAAAAATAAATACTTGTAGCAAATCAAAATAAATAAATAATATGATTTTTGTCTTAATTAATTCATTGTGTTAAGTAAATTAAAAGAGAAATGAAAGTAAGTACAACAAAAAGGGGATAATTAAAAAAATATAACTAATTTAGCTTTTAAAAGAGCAAAAGGACATGACTACTATATTTAATTAATTAAATATTTTTTTATAACATTTTGATTTAGCAGGGGTAGGGATAAATTGGTATGTATAGCATTAACGAATAATGTTTTATCTACATAAATTATAATAATTATGACAAAAGTTACAGAAAAGGTTAGTAAGAGGAAAAGTTCAGTAATTTATGTTGAGTTTTTTGGATTTATTAGTTTAAGATTAATGTGATTATAGTTATTCTAGATTATAGATCATAAATATTATTATTAAATTAAATATTTAATTATGAATTAATTCAAGGAAGTTCAAAAGTTACTAACATTTTAATTAAAATGACACAATAAATAATTAAATATTTTTTAATAGTTTAATTTATATTAGGAGTAAAATCATAATTCAACTTTTAACTTTGATTTTAATTTAACTTTTAACTTTAATTTTTATATATATACACACACACATATGATATGATGATCTGATAGAGATGTAAACAAAGTTGGAGGCATTTGATGCTTCCCTAGTGTCTTTGGAGGTGGAAGTTGTTTTATTGGCTACTCGTATTCTAAGCAGTTTCCGTTTCAGGCGAATGGTGGATTTTATCTGGGACCACAAATCACAGTTATGATAGTGACAGTATGTTGATTGGGGGCGTAAGAAGGATACGCGAGAAACAGTGTAACCAATGGCACGGCCTAGATAGAATGGTTCAGGATGGCACGTGGAGGAATACAAATTTGAATTCAACCTATATCTAATGGGTGTAAAGAAGTTAGACGCAAACCAGGAAAGCTTGGACCTGTGACCAATGTGGTGTAATGGATTCTGATATCTGGTTGAACATGTTTTGAACCCTAGGGCCTGACGAGTAATAACCAAAAGAGGACGGGACCTGTGAAAACTTGAGGGTAAAGGCTGCTGAAAATTTACCTTATTAAAGAAAAAGTTCAGCTCTTAGTTATCCACTTCCAAATATCTAGACTTAAATTAAATTTACATCAACATATTGCACCCCAACATCACATTTGAGCCAAACTAGCTTGACCTGCAGTGATAGTCAAGGTCAAAAAACTGCTTGATTGACATGCTCTACTAACACTTGGCTACCACTACTGGCAGACAATCTAGGTTGACACTACAGAAAAGTTTAGCACTTTCAACATAACGTGAAATATAGTTCCAGATTTAGTATACCCTCTTGCAAAACATGTGCATCCATTATTAAAATAGCTCATGTACCATGTGCAAGAGGAGTAAGGAGTCTCATTCACATTTGTTTCTCTGATTCTCTTTCTTGTGATTATGGCAGAGTTTGTAATTGTTTAATTAATTATATGTCCTAAAATATGCAAGTTGAGTTTTATTATGTGCGCTTTCCTGTCTCTCTTTTTTCCTTTTTGTTCTGTTGGGTTGGGTTAACTGCTGATCTCGTTTTCTCCATTATGGTCAATTTAATTTTTCTTATATTTTACCCATTTTTACCATTTCAGGTCTTCATGTAACTGCCTCTGATGCACAAGAAGTGACTCGACCAAATTTAGCCCCAAGTTCTAATGGCTATACATCATTAGAAGCTAGGTAAAAGAATGAATGATGCAGCTCTTTTGTTTTTTCTGGAGCTTGAATCCCAATAATGCTGGTTCCTCCCTCGATAGTTTGTCTGCAGGTCAAACTAGAGCACAAAATGACTCAGACATTGGTGGTGAGAAGCTGAAACCAGGAATGTCAAGCCAGAACAAGTCGACTGAACCTCACCAAGTGAAGGAAAAGAGTGAGCTTCTTAGCGAATCTGCTGTGGATGTACCAGACGTCAATGAAATAATAGATAGTCCTGCTCCTTCCATTCCTAGTGAAGATTTATCGCCGGAGGAACCGATCTTGGCACGTGATGTGGCAAAGAACGGGAAAGTTGTGAAGCAACAAGTGAAGAGACCGGTGAGAAATGCTCGAAAGACCAGAGCAAAGAGGTAAGTAATGAGTTATGTAGACCAGGCAGTCTGTAGACCTGAAGCTGTTGTATATTAGCTTAACATCAAGAAGAATTAATCTATTGTTGTAGGAGGATCCTTGATTCATCTTTCCCTTTTTTTTTCTTTTTCGATAGACCACGTTGTGTAGTATTTTATTCGTAAGTTCATGTAGGAGATATTCACCATTCTCTCCATCTCATTATAAATTTGAGATTTTTAAACCTTTTGGCCTTTTCTATTTATTCTTTTTGTGTTGCGGGGGGTGGGGGGGGTCACCAAGCATACCTGCATATAGTTTCTGTCGATTATGCATAAAATGTGAAAGTAAACCTTGTGCATTGCATATTGAAACTGCTGTGCTTACTGGAGAGTGCATGTTGAAATTTCAAAATTGGATTATATCCTTATTGCACAAACAGATGAGACCATTTTCAGATTTTTGTGTCATCCTTACTCGGAACCATGTTAACCTATTCTGTATCGTTCCTTATCAGATGTCTTTGAAGGGACACAGACAGACGAGAAACCACAAAAATTGATGAGTTTGGTTCTACTGATGATGCTGAAACTTTGAGATTTTTTTGATGAAGTAATTGAATTTGATTCCATTCATGGCATCAGGAAGATGCAAAGTAAAACCTCGAGAAAATTTATTCACTTCCCACCAGAAATACACAAAAAAAATCCCTATTCTAACTCTTTCATCAATTTCACTTTTGTTTGGAATAACATTGCCTTTCATGCCAATCTTAGAGCGCCTAGCGCCCAGACCACATCTATTCATGGCCTTCAACACCTTCATTTTATCTCTGTGCTCCCTCGATTGCTAGACCCATGCTTCTATACCTGAGACGAGTAAACAAATGTTGGCTCAAACGACTAAGTATCAGTAATAGTTGCAATTGTGTTCTATGTAACGACTCAAAGACCTACCTTGAAGCTAGGAGAAAGCTTTATAGCTGTATCATTAGAGCACGTAGGCCTTGGTTTCTGGCGGTAGTATCTCAAAAACTCTCTTGATCCGATTGTTTTAACAGACGATCCATCACTGGTTCTTCTTATTATGAGTTCAGATCCCCCATTTCCAAGTTCTACATTGTTGTTAAAGTCTTCAGAGGAAACAAGCTGCTTTCCTGTTGCATCCACATAGCTAGAACATGGGGAATACAAGTCTTAGTAAAGGAGGACAACAAAACTGTAAAACTGTACATGCATAATGTTCTTAACCATCTTGCAGATTCAGGATTTAAGGTTTTGATCAGTTCAAACTATACCCTATCATCTCTAGACTTCACTTATAGGTTTCATCTCTCTCTGCTCAAATGTACATTAGAAACTATCAAGCATACCTGCTGCTATAGTCATAAAACTCTTCTAGTTCCGCTTCTTCATCATCACCACCATCACCATAACGCACTTTGCAATGACTTTTAGCTTCCATATGCTTTCGAACTGCTTCCAAACTACCAAAAGGACGACATCTATCGTTGCAATACAGACACACATGATCCCTTTTAACCTGAGGACATATATAAACACAGATTCTTTGTTATTATCATCATTTTTCAGACTCAAATTATCTGAGAAAAATGGAACCTATAGTATTACCTTGAGGCCAAGGTAAGTGAGGAAGCCTTTTGGATCCTTCAGATACTCGATATCAGGTATGAAGAATCCGTGCTTCTTCTGCATGTGGATCGTGCAGCTTTCTACTGTATTGTGTTCCAAATCACACATGAAACAGCAGCGCAGATCCAATTCATCAACATATCTACCTTCATCTTTGATAGCATCATTACGCGTACTACTGTTTATCTTTAGTTCCCTCAATGAGTCGTTATTGGCTTCATCAACCTCCTCCCACTCGCTCTCATCACTTCCACTACTATCTTCAGGTTGGTATGGAAGTCGCTTGATGACAACACTACTCTCATCGTGATGACCTGTCCCTCGCGAAACTCGTGCTAAATGAGTTTTAGATTGAAGATGTTGGGCATGAGCTTTACAACTTGTGTATTGTTTGCCACAATGAACACAGCAATATAGCAAGGCAGCTCTGCTTGATCTTTTCATTTCTTGTGCAAGTGCAGATTGTCTAGCTATAAAGAGTGTCTCTGTCAATCCAGGAACTTTAGCAACCTGGATTAAAAAAATAATAGCAGTCCCACTTTTGAATCTTATCGTTTCAAATATGACAATGAAAAGTTGAAATTAAAGAATTCAAAAGAAAATACTCCCTCGTCCTAATTTATGCAGTATTTTTCAACAACAACAATAACATAAAATCTCCCAAGTGAAGTCTAGAGAGAGTAAAATGTACGCAGACCTTACCACTACCTCATATTGATGTTTTCGAAAGAGCCTCATCTCAAAAATATCATCCCAAAGCAGAAAATTTATGTGGTACTTTTTGAATTTCAAAAATTCAAACAAGCTATCTTTTACGATAAATATTTAATATATTTTTTAAAATATTTTGAATCGTCTACTTACAATAGTACTACTTTTTATATAGTTGCAAATATGTGAAGTTCACGAAAAAAAAATTCATTTTCGTTTCAAAAAACACAAAAAAAAAAGGAAAAATTATTAGGAGTTTACCTTTCGTTTAAGATTGTAACGATGCCATTCTGATTTATAATGAATTTTTTGCTCATTTTCATCAAAGAATTCCTCGTTACAAGAGTGACATATTAAACGCCCCATTTCTAATTTTTCTTCTTCTTTCTTTGATTTTTTCAAAATTTGTTTTCTGTATATATATAGGCAGCAGATAAGGGCTTGTTTGGCGGCCAAGTCAAAGAAATATATAATCTGACAAAAGCACAGACGTAAGCTAATTTGAAAAATACTTGGGGCTCAAGGGATGAATAATTTCATACACATGACGGAGAAAATAATTAATTTTAAATAAAAATATAAAATTTCTCCGAATAAAAAGGCATGATACATAAAAGTGCATTTTAATTTGACCTCAGCTAACATTTATGTCCTCTAATAAACACTTAAATTTATATAAAATTGAACAAATAAACACATTCATTATGTAGCGTTATCCTACGTAAAATGTTTGTGTAGTATGTCATGAAGGACATTTGTGTTTATTTATTCAATTATATGTAAGTTTAAATATCTACTAGCCGAGTTAAAAGATATTATACCATGAACTTAACTAAAAACCCAATATATTTACTCTTATTAGGGAAAACTACACAAATTGGACCTAATAGAGATTAGAGAGAGTGTTTATCCAAATTAAACCCAAATCAATATATTTACTCTTATTGAACCCGTAATAGAAATATTCTACCCGGCAACTCCCTTGTTTTATACAAGGGACCAACGCGTCTATATTTTTGATACCATCGGAGTATAATACATTTTAATGGTATTAAAGAGTAAATGAGTAGTGTTTTTATTGAACCACCTCAATAAATTAAAGTATGTATATACTTCAATGGTATCGAGTAGTGATTTAATAATGTATATATCAAAGTATATATACTATAAATTATAATGGTATCAAAGAGTAGTCGCATAGCGTTTTCGCTGATGCTTCTTCTTCTTTGATACCATCCGAGAGTATACGTATACTTCAATGATATTATGCAATAACTTAATAATATTTTCACTAAAGCATTACCTCTTCCTCTTCGATACCATCCGAGTATATTTATACTCTAAAAATGCGTGTTAATAGTTTAAAAAGAGGGTATGAAAGTCAGGGAGTAGCTGCTTGTAAATAGTTTTCCTTTTCGGGTACAAATATTCTTTTCCCATCAAATATTCTCAAATCATCTAATTTTTGCGCTTTAACCCTTGCAAACTATCGAAGTCTACTCTTATTTTATTGATCTTCAACAACAACAACAACAACAACAACAACAACAACATACCCATTAGAATCCCACAAGTGGAGTCTGAGGAGGGTAGGATGTACGCAGACCTTACCACTACCTCATAGAGGTAGAGCGGCCGTTTCCTGGGAACCCTCATCTCAAAAACCCATTGACAGAATAAACTAGATATTCTACCGACCAATTAGCCTGCTACTCTAATTCGAAACCTCCACTTCTTTTTATCTAGGATGGTAAAAAATTGATCTTCGAAATCTAAAAAAATTTGGGCATTTCCTCAAATTGGGTGGTAAGAAAATGATAGCACATAAAGTGAAATTAAAGAGTATTTAATCTTTTAGTGTTATGGTTCTCAATTGTTTGTGAAAGTAGTAACATACACACACACTTCATCAACAAAATGTACTGTCTAATTGAAAGAGAACCACAAACCACTACATGCAGAAAAAAAAAAAGAAGAAAGAAAAATAAAAGCAGATCACAAAAGTGATTCTTTTCTTTAGAATGAAAGTCACTTTTTTGGTACTTTTGGTAGGACCGCCTACTTTGCATGTGGAAAATTGACACTCCATCAACCTAGTTTGGACCAGAATGACCACCATTGCAAATTATGACATCTTCAAATATTTTCCAACAACTCCAGTTAACTTCGTCCTTAAGCAGAGGTCTCCAGTCTGATTCTGCTAAAAACAAAGTTACTTTTGTCAGGTGTGTTTTATCCCTCAATGTGAAACATCCTTGGCACGATTCCGATTTAGTTGAGAGCCACAATGCACGTACCAAATGTAGAAACCAATAGAGTAACATAACAAAAGCCGAAAGTCGAGGTAGAGATGACCAACACAAAAACAACATACCCAGTGTAATCCCACAAAAGGGATCTGGGGAGGATAGAATGTACCCGGACCTTACCTCATGGAGGTAGAGATGACCAACACCAGTAAGTACCAAAACACTATATAAATATCAATGTTCATCAAGCTACCACCACAAAGCCTGTATTTGGCTTGGGTTTATTGGTTTTGATGTGACAAGAACTGTATATGTACACAAAAGCAAAAAATTCAAAAAAATGAACACAAACACCCCCACCCCGCCCCCGCCCCCGCCCCCACCCACCCTCCAACTTGATGAGTTTGTACATAAGGAAATTATTGAGCTAAGATGGAGCTGCTGAAGCTTTGCATATAGGACACCAATTCTTGAGACTTAACCAATGTTTTATACACTCCACATGATATCCATGCTCACATTCCAACTTTCCGGTTTCATCGCCAATCACATACTCCTCCTGAAAAAGAAAACGCCAATTACTTGACTGAGTTCCAGGTTCGAATTCATTTTTGTATGAAACATCCTAGATGCATGCAGTGGTAGAGACACCTTCGTACAGCCGGTGTCATCCCGACACATTTTCATGACGAAATGATGTTATATAGAACACATAATATAACATTGAAAATCCGTTCTAAAGAGAAATTGGTAGTTATAGTGACATGATGTTCCTATTCTAAAGAGGTCCAACTATGTGCACGTGTGCGCCTGCATATTATAAGATGTCTCTTTAAGAAACAATAAGTATATATAATAGATCTCGGGACTAGTCGAGTAGTAGAAACTCTACAGCCTAGAACCAAACATACACGTGGAAAAGTGATAATAAATACGCCAACACCATATGTACAAAGTCGTGTGTGATTGCCAGATGCATGGAAATATGTCTAGAATAGGATAGACTTGCCTACATTGTGGAAAAACAGAACTAAATTTAGTGACGTTCACTCGAATTATCGCTCAAATTATTAGGTCAAGAATTTTTCTACTCCGCGTTCAAGAAGAGAGTTTGACAAGGCATAAACCTAGAGAACTTTACTAAACTAAAGTTAGCTACTTGATAACTAAAACATATTAGGATGTACAATATAAAATCTAATACACTATTAACCGTACTTCAAGTATCATTGCATCAGAAAAATACCGAAGTGACAAAGTAAGGTGTAGATTCTTAGAAAGGAAGGAGAAAAAAAACCCGAATAATGAATTTAAGTATAACGCATCAGGCATGTCGATATATACAGAATATTGCTTGAAGTATGTGGGAGAAACCTGACAAATAGCGCATTTGACCTCATCTTCATTCTCACTGCTTCCAAACTGCCCTATTTCTGAAGGCATAGCCTGATAAATGCTTTTCCGGATGTACTTTGACAATGCCTCCTCTGACAGAGCTGTGCTAACACTCCCCATTCTCTCCTCGAGAGCCAATAATTCCTGTTCACAGGCAAAAGATTAAGTTCTACAGGATCTTTTGTGCGACCTCAAAATGTGACATAGAGATATATTATTACTGTTCCAACGGAAAGACTACTCGATGATCTTTAAGCTATTGGATGAACCTCGCCCCACCACCCCCCATAAAAAATAAAACTCGACATTTTGATGAAAATGAGTAGCGCTGAACAGAGTAAGTAATCATACTGGAGAAAATACAGACCTCATAGGACATATTGTCTATATCCAGCCTCATGCCTCTATGCTGGTCGTAGAAGTTGAGGCCACCAAGAAGCAAGTTGGTCTCCAACACAAGCAGTTGCTGTACATGGAAAATAAGAGTTCATCATAAATACAAAAAAGAAACGCCTGAGTGGTCAGAAATACTCGAAGGTGGACTACCTCATATGTCAATTCTTCATCTTGTTCCATTCTCTCTAGTGCCACTAATACCTGTACAGAAAAAACAGCGACCAAAGTGGAATCCCGTAAGCATCAGGGGTAAACCTGAGCCAGAAAAAGAGTTGACTGAGATTTGGTTGGGTAAAATACCTGAGCAACTCCATCCATGTTATATCGCTGCAAGGCATCATGGTTCATTAATTGGTTTATACCTAGTTGTGCAGAAGCGCCGGACACTCCAGCTGGGAGATCTTCAACATCATTTCCAGGAAAACTATAAGCACTTGAATCACTCGAAGAGACATCTGAGAAAAATTGACTCGATGACTGCAGACTGAAATTTGGAGATTCAGGCTGAGGTGAATTCTGGAAAATGCCAGATGAAGAATCTCGTACTGAATCCCTAAGCCTAGGCACATTCATTGACCTGCGAGTCCTAACTGATACAGCACGACTATCCTCCCTAATATCAAAGTTTCTACTACTCCTTGAGTCAGAAATTGAGACACCACGAGTTGGACGAATGACATCTCCTCCTTTTGGTAATGCTCCATTTACTTTCTTCCCTTTAGAGGATGAAGTGCTTTCACCTTCTGAATTTCTTCTTTTTACCATGTCCCTTCTACTAAATCGTGAATCTGCTGTTGAACAACTCTGCAGAGAGATATCTGATCCTGAGTTGCACTTTAGATTTCTCGGCACATTTCCAGCTCCAGTAACAGTGCCCTTTGTCCCTGCACCAATGGACTTGGATGATGAAGAAACGGAGGAACCTACAGGACTATTTTGATTGGAATACTTGGAGCTAAATAATCTACGAGGTTTACTGCTTGAAGCTCCACTAGAGCAACCTACTTCTTTCAATGTACTTTTACTTGATCCAGTATCTCGAATTGCTGAATTGAATTGGGATTGATGCGCTTTTGATGACTTCGTGTGTTCCGAAGCTTCAGGCTCACCATGTAAACAAGTTGTTTCCAATTGATCATTTCCCACATGAGAAAAAGATTTCGTCTCCTTGAGTGACTTTCTAGCACTAGCCATCACAGAGGAAGTCCTACATGAACTTCCAACAACTTCTTTTCCATTTGAAGAAGTGAAAGAAGGCCTGAGAGGTTTCGGTCTCTCTGTACTTCTAACTTGCGGGCTCTTCATAGAGTTGAGCCGGCTGCCGCATCCATATCGAGAGCACAATTGAACATTTTCATCCCTGCTGCCAGCTATGTCCCTCAAACCTCTTCTTGGAACAGAAAGGCCATTAACAGCTCGTTTGCTTGAATATTCATCCATAGATTACATACAACCTCTTAGTTCTGTCAAAACCAAATTGCCTAATGTTATTTATATTTAGATCCTAGAATCATGACATCAAGGACTTACGGCCAGGACTACCATAAAAGGAATTAATCAAAACATCATGCGAATCACCGAGTTCGAAGAAGAATGATATAGTATATCACAACAGAAAACAAACCTCATTCATACCACCCTTGAAATTCACTTTCAAGGTGATGAGAATATAAGGAAACCCCGAGCATACATAAATTCACAAATTCATATGGCAGAATCATATAAAAGAAAGAACCATTCAACAATCATGAAAAAAGAGTAGAGAAACAAACCAAAGAAAATACTCTTAAGAGTCTTACAAACCAAACAAAGGGGAAAGGAAAAGGAGCGAAGCAATATAATCAAAAAGATGACACAAATTATGAATTCAAAGATTGAACCTTGAACAAAAGCTATTGAGAAAATCTCAGGAAACAGAAATAGACATCAAATATTTCCATCTAAGGCACACAAATTGTCAGAGACGAGGGTTTTTTGGAAACAAACTCTCTATCTCTATGAGGTAGTGGTAAAGTCTCCGTACATTTTACCCTCCCCAGACCCCACTTGTGGGATTCCATTGGGTATATTGTTGTTGGTCGTTGCACATAAATAGTCAAGAAAATAATTTTTAAAACAAAATAGAGAATCCCAATAAAATTGAGCATCACAAAAAACATCATTAAAGTCAACTACAAGGAAGCCAACAAGCATTGAAAACAGAAACTAGAAAAGAAACCCATGCCAAGAAAATCATACTGCTGACATATCTCCAGTCAAAGTCCATTGAAATAGCTTTTAAGTTCCCTAAATATCAAAATATTATGAGAAAGCTAAAAAAAACACAGCAGCTCCAACAAAATTGAGCATAACAAGAAACAATAAAAGGGAAATACAAACATAAGAGTTTATCAAGGAAGCCAAAGGGCATCAAAAGTATAAACTTGGTGACAAACCCAAGTCAAGAAAATTATATTATTGATATATCATCAGTCAAAGACCAAAACAACAACAACATACTCAGTGGAATATGTACGCAGACCTTAGCACTATCTATATGAAATAGAGAGTCTATTTCCAAAAAACCCTCAGTTCAAAAAGCAGAAGATACTAGATATGAAATCATTGAAATAAATTTCTCAGTTCTCTAAAATATCAAAATATTAAGAAAAAATAACAAAGAACACAATCCCAATAGAATTGACCAAATATAAGAAACAATAAGAGTGAAAAAGATCAATTTTTTATATGAAATATTTCCATAAGAGCCTATCAAGAAAGCCAGAACACATCAAAAATAGCAACTTGGAGACAACCCCATGTCCAGAAAATCATATTATTGACATATCATCAGTCAAAAAGACTATTGAAATCAAGTCTTTTTGAATTCTTCACACTCAAACCCAATAAAACTGAGCATAAATAAGAAACAACAAGCGTGAAAAAGATCAAATTTTTATACAAAATATTACCACAAGAGCCTATCAAGAAAGCAAGAGAACATCAAAAATAGCAACTTGGATACAAACCCATATCAAAGACTCTTATTGACTATTGATTAGATTTTTTCTTTTTTCAATTCTTTACAGTCAAACCCAATAAAATTGAGCATAAAAAAGAAACAACAAGAGTGAAAAAGATCAACTTTTTATATGAAAATATTACCATAAAAGCCTATCCAACATCAAAAATAGCAACTTGGAGACAACCCCATGTCAAAAAAATCTTATGCTGAGTCAAAAAGACTATTGAAATTAAGTTTTTTTTTCAAATATTTCAAGGAAAAGAAAAATAAATGCATTTTGCAGTTATAATATCATCAATCAAAAGAAGATTGAAACTTTACTTATTTGTTCCTCTACCTTGTTCTTCTTTCTTCTCTTCTTCTTTACACAAAAGGAAAGGAAAAAGAAAATAGAAAGAAAAAATGAGGAAAAAAAGAGTCTTTTTAGAGAGAAATAAATAAGAAAGAGAAACGTGTAGATTATGTAAAGATCCGATAAATACTGAGAGAGAGAAATTAATTCTTAAACAGATAAATACTGAAATGCCGTCCTACCAATATGTTAAGAAGAGATATCAACCGTTGGATCAAATTATCCCGAGTTTATATTAAATTTGTATGATAAATTAAAAAAATTATATTTTAATTAAATATTTAAAAAATAATTTCATAATTACACCATAATTTAATTGTTTTTATAAGAAAGTCAAAAATTATGGACCACTTTTACTTGTGTCCCCACTTAACTAAAGGCATCACTCACTCCCATAATTTTTCTTTTTATAAATTATTTTTTAGTTTTAATTTATATAATATTAATATATTATAAAATTATAATTGAAGTAGTTAAAATAATATTATAAAGTTGCTAAAGTAGATACATTAATACATCATTGCCTTGAGAAGTTTAAATTAAAAAGTTCATAAATAATTTTTTTTGGCTCAGCAAAAGCTGCTCAAGCAAGTAACCAATATGAAATTTTTTAATCTCAATTTATGTATTGGTGTAATTATATTGTAATTATCATGATCAACAACATTTTTTTACCACTAAAAGCAAGTTAAATAAATTATAACGGAAGTACCATAAAAAATTATGAATGTCCACTCAAGCTGCTCAAGCAGATATGTCAAGCTATTGCCTGCTTGAGCAGCCGATGTGGCAAGAGAAGAAGCAATCGAGGAGCAGGAGTGACGATGATTCAGCCCAAGCTCCTCATTGTTGCTTCTTATATATAAAATATATATAATAAGGAATTTTTTTTTAAGAGAAATAAGAAAAGGTTAAGTCTTGCACCTTTGCTGAGATGAATGTTATTGTATTATTAATTTAAATATATTATATTGTAATTTAAATATAGGAGTGTTTGTTTTAATTAATATCTAAATTTTATATCGTATTGTTTAAATTCAGAATTAAGTAATAATGAAAAGATATATTTTTTAATATATTATAATATTAATTTGAATATAGTATTTATTTGAATTAATATTTAAATTTTATATTGTATTATTTAAATTCAGTATTAGGTAATGCTGAAAAGATATAGTTTATGTAATAATCAATTTGGTGTGATCACATTGTTATTGTAATAATTTCTTCTCACTTTGTCTTAAATTGTTATTTTATTATTTACTCTGCATTTTCATAATATTCTCTATCTTATACCCTTTAATTTCCTATAGATTTATTATTCAAATTATGAATATATAATATTGCGAATGACGAAAAATTGTATAATCTAAAATATTGTATTCATCAAAACATTACAGTAGGATACGACATAATACAACATGATACAATATAATACATAATGAAATAAATACACAACAACTATCCAAAAGTGTTAGTAGGTTTTTGAACATGTAATTTTATTTTCAAGTTAAATTATTTTTAAGGCTCTTCACTTGAGAATTAAATTTAAAGTATAAATTTATCTTGAAATTAATCATACTTTCAATAATAACGTATAAATTTAATCTTGAAATATTCCACCTTACTTCGTGAACCAAACTACATCTGATAGAACAAAAAATATAGTTACATCTATGACTTCATCTATGTTTTTGTCCATTCATGAAAGTTTAAAAAAATCAAACATTATTGATAGTTTAAAGTTGTGTCATTTTTTACATGTCTTCTTTGTATAATACAACCAAATGGACATTGAATTTTCCGAATACGCAAATCCTATTAAAAAACTATTCTTGAAATGTCATTTTCTTTAAATGCAAGAGTACAAATAATAAGGTTACTTTCAACATAAATAATTTGGACAAAATAAAAGGATAAGTATATACTTATAAGAAGTATTAAAAAAAAATAAGAGCCATCTACTCAAGCTCTTTTGCTTTTTGTGGACATAACCAAACCCCACCATAATATGAAAGGGAAAGTGAAACAAAGGGTCACCTTATAATAAAATATTACTCCTACTTATCAATTTACAAAATAATAATAACATATTTTTCGTTCGATATCTGATATTCATATTAAAATATTTATATTTGATTAAATTCATGTTTGCATTAAAAAAATTCATATTAAAAAGTAAAATATTTCTTAATAAAGACAATTTTGCATTTAGAAGTCAAAAGGGACTTTTAAAAAAAAAAAAAGGAATCACTCGATACTCCCTCTATGATCATTTTTAGTTATCACTATTTCACTTTTCGAGGCAACTTGACTAAATTTCAAAACTAAATTGAAGTAACTAAATTTAATATTTGAAATTCAAAATTTAGATGGTTGAAAACTATACGAAAAAAGCTATAAATTGCAATCATTCTCATATTAATATGATGAAAAAATACATCTTAAAATATTGGTCAAAGTTCATATAATTTAACCTCAATAAATGAAATAATGACAAGTAAAAATAAACGAAGAAAGTATCTAATATTCAATAATTATTTTAGGACTGGTTTAATTTGAATAATTTTATAGGAAATAACACACTTTATTAAAGATTACTTTATTTTAAAGACTCAAACTTAATGCACGTAATTTAGGATGAAAGAGGTATTATGACCTACAACATGTGTTTGATTATATAATTTATTAATATGTGTTACAGTTTTATATCATTTAAAGAATTTTTGTAATTTTTTAAAAGAATTGTGATTATATAAAATTATGTAAACATAAGTTATGTATTTTTTTTATAATTTTCCCAATTTATTAGCATCCCAAATTCAAGTTTTGATTATAAATCAATTATGTATGTAGAAAGTAGCATTTTAACTTGTGATTTCAAATGTAAAATTTGATACTTGAGTTTATATTTTGAAAAATAAAAAAAGAGTTTAAAGATTCATGTTCAACATGAATAAATTATTTATATTAGGTAGAAAGATTATATGAAAAGTGGTAATTCTATAATTTAATATTAGTGTAGAAACAGAAAACTTACAAAATCAAAATATCTAAGTTTACAGAATTCATTTTGTGTCCTTACAGAATTTAATCCCTTCACTATACTTGAGTTTGTGAATTATTTTCTCGCAGGATAAAATAGATAAATTATTATAAAATTAGTGCTACCTCAAACTCTTGTAACTTCAATGGATGCAAGAAAATGTAGGTAGGAGAGGAGGAAAATCAATGTCAACATTGAGAGGAATCCTCTCTATTTATAGCCAAGTAATGGGTGTGTATTCACCTGTTCAGAACAGTTTCACCTGTTCTAAACAGGCATGATATTTTGGGAAAGAGGGTGTCTGTTCGAAATGTACGCGCTTCATCATTAATATCAGAAAAGGAAAATCTTGAGATTGATTAAATAAATTTTGTCCAAAAAAATTTATCAATCAATCATATCATTTGTCGAACCGTAGCTGAACTACATGAGCGACGACGAAGACAACACGAGGGGGTCCCCTTTACGTGACTCTTTAATTCAGAGCTAGAGAAAGTATTTTCTAATATAAGAACAAGACTTTTCCTTTGTTCTAAATGACTCTTCATTTCTCTTTACATGGTTCTTGATGTCACGCTCCGGGAGGTTACCCTAGACATGACTGGCACTCGGAGACTATTGCTAGCCCCTAAGCGGACCACTCAATCTCTTTGCCATCATTTAGTCAGTTCATCAGCGAAAAAGAAATGATATAATGAATATAAATGTTATCCTATCAATGGGCTCATAATATCAACATCAGTCTATTACAAGAGAACATAATAGGTAACAAAAATCTCAATATAAAGGAAAGAAGTATGAGGGAAAAGAACCCTCGACATCAACATCAACATCTACGTCTATGTTTATGAAGCCTCTATGTTATAGTCTAAGATGGTACCATGACAGGCCATGTCTACCAAAATCAAATAAAAGACTAGAAAATCAATAAAAATAACCATCTTCCAAATGCAGGGGAGGACTCACCACTGTCAAGAATGAAGAGCTCTGAACCTCAACAATCGGGCTGCTGAAGTCCTCGGTCTACCGAATCTACATCATTAAGTGATGCAGCGCCAGAGGGGCGTTAGTACGTGGAATATACAGTATGTAAAACGGGCTAAGAAAAAGGAAACAATATAATTGACACTCATCAATCACTCAGCCTCACCTCAGATATAAGAGACATGACTCTACCTCACTAGCTATCAAGCATCAAATCTTCACATTACATCGGAGTTCTATCATCATGAAACCTATCTGGGAGTTTCTATAATCGACAACCACTACCTATGAGCCGGTAGTGATACAACGAAGAGATTTCATTGCCACATCTGTCCAGTACCTTACCGGGGTAAAGGACGAGTCTCCGGTAGTGATACAACGAAGAGATGCTGTTGCAATATTCATCCAGTACCTTGCCGAAGTAAAGGACAAGTCTGTCAATGGATCCAAATGTCTGTCAAGTCCTCTTTTGGGACAAAGGAAACATTCATTTTCACAGTCCAATTCTCTCCTATGCTGGCCACACAGTTAATGAGTTCGAGGGGGATACACTCTTACCCATTTCGATGCTAATACTCCTCCCAGGACTCAATATACTCATAAATCTATCAATCCTTCAAGAACTCTCATCACCCAACCTCCACAGGAAAGATTATCTATCCAATCTAAGAGAATTATACCCATTTGACTCTATCAACAATAATTTCAGCTATCACAGTCATCAACGCACTCAACTTAGGTCTCAGACATCACTTTTAGACATTTAAGGTTCTAGACATCCCCCTAAGTTCATTATTCAAGTCTCCACAGAGAGCAATTTTTTAAAAATCAAGTTACAATCACATAATAAAGAACACATATAGTAAGCTTTAAACATGATGATCATCAAATTAGGGTACAAAAAATATAGTTTAAAGAATAATAATCCAAGATACTATCCATGAAATTAAAGTAATTATTTAAGAACTTGCAAGAAAGCATCAATTCAAGATTTCTAGACATGATTTCTTCATCCTAACTCTGCATTGGCACATGGAAGATCAATTCCATACTTTTGGGTAGCCTTTACATACCTAAAAATGACGAATCTTTGAAGAATCTTGAATTCCCCTCTGAAAACCCTTGCTTTCCTCTCATTTTTCTCTCTTAGACTTAGCGTAAAATTAATAGACTTGGATTGGTTTTGGGTTTAAAACCCTTTTGTACGAAATCATGTTTAAAAAACGTATTGGGGATATAAAAATATGTCGGGAAGGACGAAATTGCCCTTCTCAAATTTTAAAAGAAAAATTTGCTCCCTCGTACGCGTACTAGTGATTTTCTTCAATTTTACGCAAATTCTCGTTTGTTCGTAAATTTTCGGAAAAAGTATAAGTGTGGTTCCACATCGTGATAGGGGCGCAGAAACCTCACTGTTTTAAGCTCACTTTGGAAAAATTAGTTTGCATTTTTTTGCGTTAAAGCCTAGTCGAGATCATTTTTCGACTCAATTTTTCGCACTGATCACAAATCCGGTCTCGAATTTTCTATCGGAGCTTGAGAGATACGTTGTGCGCACAACCAAGTTTAGAAGTGTTTTAGTAATTTCACAGGATGTTACACTTGATTTTCCTAAATTTCCTTATTCTCTCAATTCTTATTTCCCAATTCACACCTTATACCTTAAATCCAACAAAATATAGCTAGTTAATATAATTTCAAATCACGTTTGAACGCCCTGACTTAACCTTTATTTATGTTTTATTTTATTTTATTTTATTTTATTTTACCATATACCAGATCAAGTGAATGATATTATTCCAATTTGATTTTGATGGAATAAAAAATTGAAATTGGAAATGCATACAATTTAACTAAATTCATTATATCCGTATTATTTTTTTTCTTTAAGAAAAAGATACAAATCTTTTTATTGTGATGGAAGCATATATCCCGTCCGATCCTTTATTCTATTTTTGGGGAATAATTTAAAAAATATAAAATATTCTGTCACATAGTTTAATATAATATTAAATAATATTAATTTAGTGTATGTATTTTTACAAGTATAATGTAGAGATTTGATTAAATATGTATATTTAAAATTAATATAATAAATAATACTTTTATCATGACTCTTAAATCCCTAACGAATTATTATAACATAAATTAAAAAAATTGAATCTTGTCTATTTTTTAAACACAATAAATACAATCAAATTGCTCTATAACAACATGTCGATTCTGAGAATTTTTGGATATTACAACGAAACTGATATTTAAACAATATTTAACTGTTACAAGCAAAGAAAAAAAAAAGTAAAATTATTTAAATTTTAAACTTAATCACAGTTTATATAAAGAAGAAAAATCTTTTAATGATAATATATATTCATATAATATTCTTGTCATAAATAGTGTAAATAATTTAATGTTAAATTCCAAGCTTAGCCACACTGTATATAAAGAAGGAAATATTTTTAATGAACACTATATAGTTATATAATATTCTTTGTCATAAATAGTGTAAACAATTTGACGTTAATCAATATATTATCAAAAAAAAAAAAAGATAGCTAAGTACTTTTTTTTAATTTCACAAAACCATTTAGTTATTATCACCTCTTCTTAGAATTTTATATTTTAAAAATCAACTACCATAAATTGAATCCTAGAATATTTACATATTATTTTTTTTGGTCTCATTTAAGATATTTTTAATTCATAGTTGTATTTTGACTCTTTCATTTATACATGTTAAATTTCCAGACTAAGATAAAATGAGTTGTGCAATATTAAAATTTCCTTGTATATATTTACGTCATCATAAAAGTAAACTAAATCTTTTTATTATTATATCTTAGACTATCTATCCTTAAATAACTTTGAGAAATATGTATTTTTGAGAAAAAAATTGTCCTATAGACACGTAATTTTTATAATATATATAGGTTAATTAATAATTACTCCTAGGTTTTGATTGAAGTCCAAGGGAGAACAATTGGTGAGTGCATGTTCGTTTTCTTCTTCTTTTCTTTTTACTTCGATATTTATTCCGTTCACTTTAATTTATCATATTTTATTTATCAAGAGTTAAACTATATGAATTTTAATTAACTTTTTAAGATGTATCTTTTTATCGTGTTAGTATGAAAATGATTGCAATTTGCAACTTACAAAAATTTTCATATAGCTTTCAAAAATCTGTATCAATTTCAAATTACAAAATTTGTAATTTGTATCTTGTTTAGAAGTATTATATAACCAATGGCATCATGTATTCAATTATACGGAGCATAGCTACTCTAAAATACTAAGGTTTACAAGTGTATAAAGGTAAGTATTCATCGTTTTTGTGTAATTTTCAAATATGTAAATTTTATTAAAAAATAATTAAAAATCTATACTCAAATTCATGATTAAAATTAAATTATTTGATGATCAAAATCTAAATTATATCACATAAATTGAAGAGAATATAATTTTTCAAAAAGTTTCATTTGTCTCAATATTGGCCTTTTAAATTTATCTAATCAATATTATATGCAATCACAAAACTTTAATTTAATTTTCTTTAAAAAAAATAGTTTTTGTAGGGTGTGGAAGCTTTTTTCAATGGATCCTGACATGATTCGTCCAAGAAAATGCAAGGTACATTACATTAATCGGAAAAATTGCAAAACTAAAATATTTCCTTTGTCTCACTTTACGTCGTATCTTTTGAATTTTGAATATCAAACATATCTAATGTTTATTGTATTTTTTCATATATCTCTGTCAATTATTTTGAGTTATAGTACTTTTTACGTAGTTTTTAAATATATAAACTTTATTTCAAAAAACGTAAAGATTCTATGTCCAAATTCATTATCATGTATATCTCTCGAAATTTATTACTATATAAATTGGGATAGATGAAGAGGGAGTAACTTTTATTTTATTTTTCTGTATCAATGCACAAAAAATAAATTCTTATAATGTTATTTCTTTTTCTTGTGTGGTATTATGACAGTCTTGTCCACCACCACCAGCGCCTCCACCAACCCCAACACCCAAAAAAGAAGCATCACCATCACTGCCAACATCATCACACGGCGAAAACGTTGCACATGCATGTCAACATGATTGTTGTGAATTTCGCGGATATTCATTACCATTTTTGTCATTTGCACCACCGTCATCAATACCATCGTCGCTGAGGCCATGTCACCCGTCACCACAACCCTATTGGAACGATGATTTAGAACGATTTTCGAGAATGAGGAGGGTTGAGAGATTTGAGATGGGCTATAGAATAAATTTTCATGACCCTTTGCATGATTTACATGAGAATAGTTATTATTATAATCCATGTCAGTGCATGGCATTGCACGCACCTTTAATGGGACACCATGACCAATTCCATGGACCACTAGGGCACCGTCGTTATCAATCACCACCACTGTTAGGGTACCGCCGCGGACAACCACCGCTAATGTTGGGACACCACCGGGAACCACCAGCATCCTTTTTTCCTCAAGACGGTGATTATTATGGCTACGATAATCCAAATGGCTGCATAATTATGTGATGTCCTCGGTTAAAACTATAGTAGTTGCAATTTTTCCCCCTCTATATTACTCTTTTTGTTTCATTTTTATTTGCTTGATTATTTAAAAATAAAATTTTATTTTTAATATATTAAAAATAAATAGTTATTTTCTTTGTATTTTATCTTTAAATTAATTATTATTCGTCATATTATTCAAGATTTGCGAGTATCCATCCATTAATATGAATCTTATGATATATTCATATTTCATTCTAATTATTATTTCTACTTTTTTGCTACTCCCTAAGGATTCTTAGTTTTCTTATTTAATTGATTTTATTAAGAGGATTGACAAATGTCAATATATACTCGTAACATGTTTAATTATTCAAAGTTAAATGAAAATGATGTATTTTATTTTTCATGTAACTAAATTACCTTTAAATTAACTTAATTAATTACTTGAATATTTTATGTTAGTCTTCTGTAATCAGCTAATAATTGTGGTTTATCGGTCATTAAATTAACGAAAGTCACAGGAGATTAAGATTTAAATTTTGACAACGACAAACACATTAAGTCATCTCTATTTTTATTTATCCAAGCTTTCATAATTATTGACTATATATAATAACTGCTGCGGAGACATGATTTTCATTAAGAGAATTCAAAATCTAGAAAAATAAATACACGAATTAATTGAACGATGTTTGATATCTATCACATGTATATTAAAAGATATTTTAATCATGTATAAATAATATAGTGTTTCACTGAACGGGGTTCGAATGAACCTCCTAACCATAAGATAGCTCCACACACACATGTACACGCACACACACTGGTCAGAGGAGTCCGTGCTAGCATAGGCCCAACACATTTTATTTTTTTCTTGATTTATATGGCATTGATAGATTTTTTATACATATATTTTAAATTCTTAAATTGTTAATTATTGCGAGTTATAGCATATTTTATGTTATTTTAAAATAATATATGTTACTTATTTTGTTTTAATTTACGTTGCACCTATAAAATTTTAAGAGTCAATAAAAATTTTATTTACTTTTTAAATATTTTAAATTGTTAATAGCTGAATCACCTGAAAAAATAATTTATTAAAGATAATATTATAAAATTAAGCAACTGAAGCAGACAAGTCAGTTGCCTTTAAGAAAAAGATTATTTATTAAGGATAATATTATAAATTTATATTTGAGGCAGCTGGAGAACAATTAATAGAATGATATAGTAAAATCAAGCAAATGATGCAGATATGTCAGACAATATAAATTCATAGTTGAAAAAATAATAAATAAAAATAACATAATAAAACTAAGTAGACAGATCAATCGAAGCTAAAGCAAATATATTGATCATGAGCTGTCTGCTTCAAACCATTTATATCTTAGAAAAAAAGAAAAGAAATACATATATGCTGATGGAAAAAATTAAATACCCAACAAAATATTGAGGTGTCAAATTAATTCGAAAACCAACTTTATATATATATATATATATATAAAAGTTATTTCGATAAAAACAGTCTATTTTTCGAAGTCTCGGGTCTCAAATTCGTAAAAGTCTAGATTTTCTATTATTATAGCTATTCTAATTCTGTCTATTATATCTTCCTATAGGTATTTATCTAAAGGTTTTAATGCTAAAAGGATGGCACACAAAGTTTCGTCTCTGAAGTAGTTAAAGTAAAAATTAAGAAACAAGAGAAAGTAGGTAAGAAAGAGGTTGAAAATAAACAAGTTTGTAAAATCCTACTCAGTACTCCCTCTCTAGTGATAAGTATGTAAATGCCTTGTAATTTGTATTCCCCAGAAAATATACTTTTTTTTTTATACTTATCTTTTTTTTTATCCTGTTCGATCTCTTACTCTATGGCCTGAGTGTTAAGT
>DF363366.1:0-12101 GCA_000787875.1 Solanum virginianum
TGTTTGCCAATATAGATGACAAATGGCAGACAACAATTATTTCATAACACGTGGAACATAATGTCTGTCGGAATATTTCATTTATATTTTTATTTATAATTTTTTTTTATTGGTGAAAGCATGCAAAATTAATAATATTTTAAAGACATTTATTTTTTTAATCCCAGAGGTTTTTTCCTTTTAAAAAATATGAAATGGACACGTACGAGAAGTAGGACGAAAGAAAGCATAACACTTGTGAAATGTGTCAAGCTCTCCATGTATGACCAAAATTTCTTATTATTTAGTGTTGTTTGTTCTCAAGACTTCCCAAAAATTTAAAAAAATTTATATTCCAATCGTTTAAAAAAAATCTAATTTAATGTGGTATGAAATCTCAGAAAATAAAGAAAATTTTTTAATTTTATATTTTTAAATTAAAATTATATCAAATATATCAAAATATTTTTAAATTTTATAATTTTAAACATGTCAGATAAAAAATTAAAAATAAAATATTACTAAAAAAATTAACCTTTTTAAATAAACTAAAAAAAAATATGATTCGTTTTAAACTAAAGAGTAATAACAACGTTGCCACATCAGCAATACATATCAAAAGAAATTCTGGTAGACATTTTTTTGGCACAAATTTAAAAAGAAAACATGGGTAAGACGCAACTATCAGTGTGCCTTACCTTTTGAGCGACTCCCTCTCCATCGTTAAATGGTCATTAGCTTATAAAAGTAAGGCGAGAAGCGGTGGCTGTGTCTTTGCTCTTTTGCTATGAAAAAAATTAATTGTCTTTTTGAGAGTTTCCTTATAATTTGTTGTCCTTTTGATTTCAAACTCATGTATTAAAGCGTAATATTCATTTTTTTTCCATAAATAATAACTATGGATCGCAAAGGTGAGGTGGATGAGGGTGGAAATTTTAGGCACTCCGCACTTAAAAAAAATTGCAAACTAGCAAGATAACAAATTCTTCGTCAGGCAAGAACACAGTTCATACTCAAAATATTAATCCATGTCATCAAATTGAATAATTTGCCCAAGTCGATGAGTTGTCTGAAAAGTAGCAAATAGGAGCATGTGGTGTATTAATAATACAAAAAAAAATATGTATTTTTATTAGATTACTATATTTTGAAAAAAAATTACATTTTACAGCTATAGTTAGAATTTTGTTATTTTCTCTCTCCTCTCTTTCTCTCTCTTGCCTCTCTCCTCTCTGTCTCTCTGCAATTTCCCTCCCGAATACAATTACATATATATATTAGCTACATATACATAATTATTTTAACGGATATACATAATCAATTCGACAAATATATATATAATTCAGCAAAATTAGAGGAAACTGAAGAGCCATCAGCATATTACATAATATTGATTTATCATCTGTTATGTCAAACTTGGAGGAAACTGACGTCAAAGGCCCAAAGGGAAGAATATGTGTTAACAAGGCAAAATTCACTATCTTTGAACTTGAGTTCCATTTTATACTAACGAGTTTTATCTTAGTTTTTGTCGAAAGCATCTGAGAGGATTTCTCAAACAATTCACAAGTGTGGACATCATCAAATAGGATGCAACATAATGTGAAACTTTTTTGTAGAAGCAAACTGGGACATTGTCTAAACAGGAATCTCACACTCTTTGGACGTAAAGCTGAGAAGCGACTTGCACCACAATCCAACCACACCCCTGTCAGAAGACATGTTATTTCAAAAATCAAAAGAGGGTAATTCTTTTGTGGGTGTAGAAGTTTTTGGGACTATTGTACTCGTGCCTACACGGTGTAAAGTTACTTATTATAATAATATCAATTGCTCCTCTTGGCCCGTGATTTTTTCCTTATTTAGAAGGATTTTCACGTAAAATTTTTACTGTTGTTATTTTCTCATTTTTGTGTCATATTTATTTTATGTTAGTCCTTATTTTTTTCCCAACAATTTAACATGGTGAGAATTTGAAGAATCGACCCTGGAAACATGAGCAACATATATATAGCTCAACAACAATAATAAGAAAAGTATATGTTGCTGAGTGCAAAATTTTTTCATATTAATAAATGAAAAAAAATATATATCTTAAAATGTTAGTCACAGATTATATATTTTAACTCTAAAAATAAAATTATGACAACTTAAATAGAATGGAAAGAATAATATTTAACTATTTATATAGTAGTATTATTTAGCTTTATATTATTAATAATATTATATAAATTTTTCATGCCTAAACAACAATAACATACCCAGTGAAATTTCACAAGTGAAAATTGATATTAAATTTAACTTAACTCAAAAATAAACTTAACAGGAAAATATTGTCCAAAATCATATAAATATCAACTTTTAAAACATGATATATTAGAACATGCGAGTCATCCAGATTATTAATTTTTCGATGTTAAACTTTATATTATATTATTTATATTTTTTATATTTGATCCTAAGCGTGTTACAAAACGTTAACGTTCATGTCAATTATTAAAAGAGTAGATAATCTTTTTTATGTACTATCGGACCATCCTCCCTTCATTCATGAATCACGAGTTTTACTTTTTGAGATAAAATAAGCTCAATATTCATTTCTTTTATAGACAATTATTGTAGATAAAGATTGAAATGGGTGAAAGTTATTTGACAAACCAAATAAAAAATTAAAAATTAGTTCGCATCATACCAAACACAATTTAATTGTATATTTACCCTTCAAATAGATTAACTTTTAATTTTTGTCCTTAGCATTTGAATTTAAGTCTGCAAGACACAAGTTCTTTTCAAAAAACAACGTGGAACATAATGTCTGTCGGAATATTCCATTTATATTTTTATTTATAATATTTTTATTGGTGAAAGCATGCAAAATTAATAATATTTTTAAGACATTTATTTTTTTAATCCTAGAGGTTTTTTCCTTTTAAAAAATATGAAATGGACACGTACGAGAAGTAGGACGAAAGAAAGCATAACGCTTGTGAAATGTGTAAAGCTCTCCATGTATGACCAAAATTTCTTATTATTTAGTGTTGTTTGTTCTCAAGACTTCCCAAAAATTTTAAAAAAATTTATATTCCTTTCGTTTAAAAAAATAATCTAATTTAATGTTACATGAAAGCTCAGAAAATAAAGAAAAATTTTCAATTTTGTATTTCTAAATTAAAATTATGTCAAATATATCAAAATATTTTTTAATTTTATAACTTTAAACATGTCACATAAAAAATTAAAAATAAAATATTACTAAAACAAATAACTTTTTTAAATAAACTAAAAAAAATAGATGAATCGTTTTAAACTAAAGAGTAATAACAACGTTGCCACAACAGTAATACATATCAAAAGAAATTCTGGTAGACATTTTTTGGCACAAATTTAAAAAGAAAACATGGGTAAGACGCAACTATCTGTGTGCCTTACCTTTTGAGTGACTCCATCTCTGTCGTTAGATGGTTCATTAGCTTATAAAAGTAAGGCGAGAAGCGGTGGCTGCGTCTTTGCTCTTTTGCTATGAAAAAAATTTAATTATCTTTTTGAGATTTTCCTAATAATTTGTTGTCCTTTTTGACTTCAAACTCATGTATTAAAGCGTAATATTCATTTTTTTTTATATAAATAATAACTATGGATCGCAAAGGTGAGGTGGATGAGGGTGGAAATTTAGGCACTCCGCTCTTAAAAAAAATTGCAAACTAGCAAGATAACAAATTCTTCGTCAGGCAAGAACACAGTTCATACTCAAAATATTAATCCATGTCATCAAATTGAATAATTTACCCAAGTCGATGAGTTGTTCGAAAAGTAGCAAATGGGAGCATGTGGTGTATTAATAATACAAAAAAAATACGTATTTATATTATATTACTATAGTTTGAAAAAATTACATTTTACAGCTATAATTACAATTTTGTTATTTTCTCTCTCCTCTCTTTCTCTCTCTTGCCTCTCTCCTCTCTATCTCTCTGCAATTTTCCTCCCGAACACAATTACATATGTATATTATTTACATATATACAATTATTTTAACGGATATACATAATCAATTCGACAGATATATATATAAAATTCAGCAAAATTAGAGGAAACTGAAGGGCCATCATTTGGAGGAAGCTGACGTCAAACGCCCAAAGGGAAGAATATGTGTTAACAAGGCAAAATTCACTATCTCTGAACTTGAGTTTCATTTTATACTAACGAGTTTAATCTTAATTTTTGTCGAAAGAATCTAAGAGGATTTCTCAAACAAGTCACAAGTGTGGACATCATCAAATAGGATGCAACATAATGTGAAATTTTTTTGTAGAAGCAAACTGGGACATTGTCTAAACAGGAATCTCACACTCTTTGGACGTAAAGCTGAGAAGCAACTTGCACTACAATCCAACCACACCCCTATTAGAAGACATGTGATTTCTTTAAGTTTGTTAATTTCAGTTTCATATCCGATGAAATTTTAACTTTCATTGGAGATAGTCTTTCCAATCTGGAATATGTAGACGGGCTCGATGTTGAAAACTTGATTGTACTCCAACCTCTCCTCATTCTTGTCACACACTGAATTCACATCCTAGGCGTGGCCGGCACCCGAAATCATTTCTGGTCCCAAGCGAATCACTTGGACTAGCAACTTACTCAGCGGAAGACTTAAATAATTAAGAACACAGTTCATACTTAAAATATTAATCCATGTCATCAAATTGAATAATTTGCCAAGTCGATGAGTTATCCGAAAAGTAGCAAATAGGAGCATGTTGTCATGGGCTTAGAGTCCGACGCAGCGCACAGCGCCCGTGCGACATTCCGAGATCCCTCAGTCCCGTGAACTAGCCTTATCTACATGCGGAATCCAACTGGTTACGCCCTGCTTTGGGCTCATCAGGAGAGCGGCTATAGGTCCCGACCAGTTGTGCCATTCGAGCGCCTCAGTCCCCTTTATAGTCAGGTCCTCGACCAGCGACATGCTCCCCAAACTTAACAGGGTCGGCATGTCTAACTTGGCCAGACCTTGGCGTCTAAGGCAGAACTCCCCTTGACGCTATTGTCGCCCTAGTTTCCATAAGCAGGCTACTCTCAGTCGATCCGCCCCATTCATTGGGTCTCAATACGGTCACAAAAAATGGTCCGCGACATTCTCCCCCACCCAAGTCTAGCACGCCCTCATGTTAGGAGGAGATAGACTCTGCCCAAGGATCGTCGTACTAAATATCGCTGACCTCCGCACCGCCTTTGCCAAGACCGCTCACAAAAAGTAGTCTGGCTACGCTGGTGGTCACCCGAGTCCCTTTGCTCAGACACATCCGCCCCTGCGGACCACCAGAGTGGAGCCGTCATCAACACGTGCGCCTCCTGTATCACCGTTCTCGCAAGGCCTCTCCTCGAGGACTCCACCATAGCACGCAACAATACCAGTACGTCCCGCTCTGATACCACCTGTCACGGGCTTAGAGTCTGGCGCAGCGCACAGTGCCCGCGCGGCGTCCCGGGGTCCCTCAGCCCCGCGGACCAACCTTACTCTCATGTGGAATCCAATTGGTTTTGCTCTGTCTTGGGCTCATCAGGAGAACGACAATAGCTCCTGACTAGTTATGCCTTTCGAGCGCCTCGGTCCCCTTCATAGTCAGGTCCTCGACCAGCGACATGCTCCCCAAACTTAACAGGGTCGACATGCCTAACTTGGCTAGACCTTGGCGTCTAAAGTAGAACTCCCATTGTCGCTATTGTCGCCCAGTTCCCACTAGTAGGGTACTCTCAGTCGGTCCTCCCCATTCATTCACGGTCACGGAAAATAGTCTGTGACAACGTGGTGTATTAATAATAGAAAAAATAAGATATGTATTTATATTATACTACTATAGTTTGAAAAAATTACATTTTACAGCTATAATCAGAATTTTTGTTATTATTTTCTCTCTCCTCTTTTCCTCTCTCTTGCCTCTCTCTTCTCTGTCTCTCTGCAATTTCCTTCCTGAGATACAATTATATATGTATATTAGCTATATATATACAATTATTTTGACAGATTTACTTAATCAATTCGACAGATATATACATATAAAATTCAGCAAAACTGGAGGAAACTGGAGGGCCATCAACATATTACATAATATTGATTTATCATCTGTTATGTCAAACTTGGAGGAAGCTGACGTCAAACTCCCAAAGGGATGAATATGTGTTAACGAGGCAAAATTCGCTATCTCTCAAGTTGAGTTTCATTTTATACTAACGAATTTTATCTTAGTTTTTGTCGAAAGTATCTGAGAGGATGATTTCTCAAACAAGCCATAGTTATGGACATATCAAATAGGATACAACATAATATGAAACTTTTTTGTAGAAGCAAACTGGGACATTGTCTGAATAGGAATCTCACACTCTTTGGAAGCGAAACTGAGAAGCGACTTGCACCACAATGCAATCACACCCTTGTCAGAAGACATGTGAGTATTTCCTTAAGTTTGTTAATTTCAGTTTCAATTCCAATAAAATTTTAACTTTCATTGGAGGCAATCTTTTCAATCTGAGTGATAATGCACAAAAATTTTTGAAAATTGTGTACTTGTGAGTTCTTATTTATGGATGTGAAGAGCTCCTTATTCATGTCTAAGAGGTTGCACGCCTCTTTTTCATACGCAATCTATTTGTCACTTTTTCTGAATCAAAGATTATCTTAGCATAAGATATTTTCTTTTCAACTAATTGAGTCAAATTGTAAATAGTCTGATTCTCATGTTTGGGATATATAGACGGGCTCAATGTTGAAAACTCGATTGTACTCCAATCTCTCCTCATTCTTGTCACGCCCTGAATTCACACCTTAGACGTGGCTAACACCTGGAACCATTTCTGGTCTCAAGCGAACCACTTAGTCTAGCAACTTACTCAACAGAAGACTTAAATAATTATGGAAAGACTTAAAAATAACAAGTTAAGATTATCAAATTGTCTGAATAAATCGAAATGAGAAATATATTAACAATAACTGAAATAAGTGAGAACTGAAGTACTTGACACATAGTTTATGGAACCTCTACTAGAATAGTCTGAAACTACTACCAGGACAAGCCCACGGTAACCACAAATGAAAAGAAAATGCTAGAAAGAAAACACAATTAAAGACTCTAAGCCTCTAACTGAGAAGAGGCCTCACCGATAGCTGGATGATGTCTGGCCCTCAACGAAGCGGCTGCTGAGAGAATCTGTCACCTGCGTCTGCATCTAAAAATAATGTCGGTCCTAAAGACGTCAGTACATGGAATAGATGGCATGTAAAATGACCAAAACAGAAACTCAAAGTAATGAAATATTTCTCAAAGTACATAAATCATATCTCAGAATTAAATAACATAGGTAATAAGTACTCGACATGCTGAAAGTAAACATGCTGAAAATCTGTATGTAAAACTTAACTTGCTTTAACTTGGGGAGTTTCTCTAACCGACAACCACCACTATGAGCTTAGTAGTGATACAACATCTTGTCCACGCTGCCAGAATTATCCCGTACTTTGTTGGGGTAGGGGATAAAAAAACTAGAGGAGTGAATCAATCCCAATGCTGGGCCATCTCATTGGCAAGTAATAAGTTGCACCTTAGTACAATTCTATCTTACGCTGGCTACGCAATTTATGAGTTCAAGTTATTAATTCTACTCTCACTCATATCAGTGCTTAATACTACTCCTAAAAAAACTTATATATAACTCATAAATTAAGGATAAGACTTCTCAACATAATCTTTGTCTTTTGGGAACTTAGCCCAACTATTCTACCTATTTTGATTTCATTCAACTCTTTTACATACCAGTATATTCCATGTACTGATGTCCCCCTCTGGGACAACATCATTTCAAGATGTATATATATGGGATCGAGATCATCAGCAGGCGCATCATTGAGGATTATTGGACGTTCAACAGATTAGTGAGCCTTTCTTACTTTGGAGGATTCACATGTTATTTCCATCTTGCTTTAAAATTAGGTATTTATTAGTTTTTTTTTAAATTTTGATTGAGGTAGCCATGGGTCTGTCACTAGTGCCACCTACTAGTGATAAATGCTTCATAGATTAGAGTCGGATTGTTGATTGATAAAACTATGAGCTAGTTTCTTTTCTACAAGCCTTTATTATAATATTGCTTTGAGATTTAAGGAGATGAGCCCATTTACTTGTCATGCCCCAGGAGGGTACCCTAGATGTAACAGACACTCAGAGGTTATTGCTAGTCCCCAATTGAACACTTAGCCTCATCGCATTTATTCATTCATACAATGTACTATCAGCGGAAGACATAAGAAAGATAAATGGGATTATCATCATCTGACCAGTCTCAATATAATAGTATCATAAAAGGCTAGTAGAAAGAAACTAGCTCAACAAGTCTTTACGTCAACATTCGACTCTAGTCTATGAAGCCTCTATCACTATCAGGTGGTGTCAATGACAAATCTATGACTACCTCAATCAAAATAAAGCTAAGTAAATCTAACTCTAAAGCAAGATGGAAATAAATATAAGGAATCCTTCGAAGTAAGGGAGGCTCATCAATCAGCTGAACCTCTAGAATCCTCAATAGGGCGCCTGTTGACAATCTCCAAATTATGTATCAATATCATGAAATGATGCAATCCAGAGAGGAACGCCAGTACGTGGAATATACTGATATATAAATAGCTGAGTGAAATCGAAAACAAGTATAATAATATAACAATAACAATCAACTCAATATAGAAATTAGCCAACATGTCAAATATCTATCTAAAGAAAGAATAGAGAGTATATAAATGATTCATCACATCTACCACCTTATACCATTACACTAACATCAGAGTACTATTAAGAGGGAATCCTTTATGGTAGTTTCTCGGACCTACACCCATTACCTATAAGCTAGTGATAGTACAATAAAGCGATGCCGCTGCGACATCCGTCCAGTACCTTACCGGGGTAGAAGGCGTACATCGTTGGATCCAAAATAGAAATAATATTAAGTCCTCTTTTGGGACTGAGGAAACATCCGTTGTTCACGGTTAATCCTCACACGTAGTTATTGAGTGTGAGTGGGCCTCACTCTTACCCATTTTAGTACTCGATACTTTTCTCATAGACTCAACATGCTCATAAACGTTAATATCCATCCTTTGTCATCATTTATTCTCTTTCAGACTAAGACATTAATTCATTAACTCAATGAAATTTGAAAATATTTCTTTAAGACTACGTTCAACCTCTTTGAGGTTCTCAATTCATTATCATCAACCTTCAATTAGCTCAATTCAGGACTTAGGAACTATCATTAAGGAATAAATGAATAGACAACCTCTTTGAGGTTCTCAATTCATTATCATCAACCTTCAATTAGCTCAATTCAGGACTTAGGAACTATCATTAAGGAATAAATGAATAGACAACCTCTTTGAGGTTCTCAATTCATTATCATCAACCTTCAATTAGCTCAATTCAGGACTTAGGAACTATCATTAAGGAATAAATGAATAGACAACCTCTTTGAGGTTCTCAATTCATTATCATCAACCTTCAATTAGCTCAATTCAGGACTTAGGAACTATCATTAAGGAATAATTGAATAGACAAATTGTTAGAGTTTATTTATGGATACTTAAGGGACTGTCAAATTCTATTAATCTATCATCATTCTCATATTCACAATCACAATCTCTATCAACATCCTCAATCAAGGCTCTAAACTCAATTCCTATCTTTATTCATGCAATCTTTATAAAATGATAAGTAGGGTTTGTGCAATATCTCATGAAAATGTTCAATTCAATAAAACAAGTTTATGATGGTCATCAACATATGAAAATACATGTAATAGATATAGTTTTCAAGAAAATAATCAAGAATCATGCGCTTAGACTCAAGAACGTCCAACTCTCATCTAAGACCATCTATGGGGCACATGGAAGAATAATTTCATATTTTCGTTTAGCCTTACATACTTGGAAAGTTGACATTACAATTGAATTTGGATGAATACTATCTTTTTTGGAGCAAATCCTCAATCTCGTTAGTTCCTTTAGAGAGAAAGAACTTGGAAAGACATTATTTGAAGGGCTTCTCTTGATTCTTGAATTCTTGACTTAGAATTTTTATAGTCTTGATGAAGAACCCAGCATGCTTGAAAAAGAATAATCAAAAAATCCTTTCTTGAATTCTTGAATTCGTCTTCTTGAAAACCTAGGTTATGGTGTAAGGTTCTATTAGAGATTTATGGATAGATAAAGAAATTTGGGTTGGGTAGATTGAAATTTATGAAGAATAACTCATCTTGAGGATGAATCTTGAAAGCTAATCATAACTTAATGACTTTCTTGATGATTCTTGAGCGTTTATTTTTAGGAGTGAAGGAAAAGGGTTTTGGTTATGAAAACTAATGTTTTATGCATTTTTGGACCTTAAGTAGACCCCAAAGGTTTTAGAATAAAAGTACCCTCAAAATAAAAAGAAAAAAAAACGTCATGGCTATCTAGTGAGGGTCTGCGTTTGGTTCGCGATGCGGAGCTGTCGTGGACCTTTGGACAGCTCTGCACCTCTTCACCAAAATGGTCATAACTTTCTACTCCGAACTCTAATTAAGGCAAAATTAGATGCATTGGAAAGTTAATTTAAATATCTGTGATCTGATATATTATAGGTCACCTAACTCATTATACTTTAGGAGATATGGTCATTTGAAGTTGACCTTTCTATCGACTCATACGAAAGCTTAGTTGCTAGAAATTCTTTGGACTTGACTAGGTGTAAAAGATCCCTTATGACTCTAAATCACCTAATATATTTTAAATACTAAGGAATTGGTCCTAGCATGTATATATAACCTACAAGTCATTAGTTCACCTAACTTTTATAAAATCTTACATTAGAACTATGACCTCATATAATCTCCAATTTTATTCCCACACTAAGAAATCGACTTTAACATCTATGGTCAATTAAGAATTATCAATTAGAATCCTATATCATTTGAAGGATGACTCAATCTTAGCTAAAAAAAACTTGGGGTGTTACATTATTGCCTTTTGTTCTCCCGCTGATTAGTAGAATGTATAAATGAATGAATGTGATGAGGTCAAGTGGTTCGCTTGGGGACTATCAATAGTCTCTGAGTGTCGGTTACGTCTAGGGTGCCCTTTCAGAATGTGACATTTTATTAGTGTGAAATTATATTTTACTGGAATATGATATTTTCTTAGTGTGAAATTACATTTTTACTCTTGGTCATTCTCCACTTTATTTTTTTCATAATAGAAATATCGTGATGGGAAAAAAATTATATAATCAAAGCTGAAATCTCTGGGTTTTTTTTCTTTTAAAGGTGAGAAAAGATCTTTAGGCAATAATTGACCTCATTTATTACATAGGGCCCACATCAAAATAATCTCTTACTCTCATCTTTAATTGTTCATTATATTATTTTAAAATATTTAATAATATTTATTTAATTTATAAAATTAAGAGATAAGTTTATACTTAGGGGTGTCGGTACGAAAAGAAATAATTTTTCTAAAAAATAAGTTTGTTTCTAACTTATTTTCTCATGTTTGGTTGATGAGTGAAAATATTGTTTATTGTTTATTTAGTGAATGAAAATATTTTTTTTAGAAAATATCTTTTTTTTTGGCTAGATATAGAAAATAACTTTTATGAAAATACTTTCTAACATGAAAATCAATTCTTATTCAGTACCCGACCTAGATACCTAATGCAAGAGACCCAACTCAACTTCTTACTCAAGCTTCGACTTTTAAATTTAGACTCAGTCCTGATTTTCAAAGTGGAATTCGATCATACCCGGCTCCAAACTTAACTTCAAATAATTTAATTTTAAAAAAAATAATTTTAATTTTTTTTGGCAGGGGGTGGGGTTTTAGGAGATAGGGATGGAGTAAAAAATAAAATTTTTAAAATTTAAAAGTAAATTTTTAATTTTTGTGTGTATGGGGGTGGGGGAGGGGGTAAAAAAATATTTGAAAAAGTTTAAAAGTTTTTTAAGTGTGCATTGTTTTTTTTTGGGGGGGGGGGGGGGGGGGGGAGGTAAAAAAAAGAAACTTTCAAAATTTAAATTGTTTTTAAAAATAAATTTTTATTTTT
>DF363365.1:0-13672 GCA_000787875.1 Solanum virginianum
GACTCTTTTGTGAAGAGTACTTAAACTTTTTATTAGACCACTCAAGGAGAAAGCTTATAGAAGACTCGTTTACAACTTGACTTACTTGGTTTTTAAATGAAAACTAAGGAGGGGTATTTATACAAAGACACCTCCTCAATGGACGGCTAGGATCAATTCTATCCTATGGCTAGGATTGATCCTCTAGACTCTTTCTAAGAAAATATCTAGGATATTTTACAAGTGCAAGATACTTCTACATGGTTCTGGAAGCTTCTAGGCTGCACTAGGCCCTTCTTCAATCTTTTGCATGCTTCTATAGTGTTTTGGGGCCTTTTGAAACCGTCCAGGGCCTTCCAAAATCTTTCGGAGCCTTCCTGAACCTTTCGAGAACCTTCCGAAGCCTTCTTGGGTAATCGAATGGGCTAGTGATGATTTTTAACAGAAACTATATAGACAATATACTATGAGGCTGCAGAAACACCACAAGCTGGGTTTGCCGATACTTTGGGCCCTTTCGCGTGATCAAGCAAATTGGAAAGGTGGCTTATAAGTTAGAATTGCCTTTTACGTCACGCCTCCATCATGTGTTCCCTGTTTCTCTGTTAAAATGTTGTGAGGGACGTCCAAATGAATAAGTAGCTCCTATTCTTGATGATGCTACTAATGAACAACTTAACTTGAACCTTGCGAACAAGGTTCTCAATTTAGGCAGGCTAATGTTATGAATTCTGATAACGAGTTCAACCTAGATTCAATTAAAGACGTCCTTGGGCATAAGACCATGCTTAGAAGGAGTAAACGAACCAAAAAGCCTAGTACAAAGATTGACAGATTTTGTCTAAAAGGAAAGATTCAGTACGTGAGTAGTTTTGAAGGAAATAAAATTATTACATATGGCAAAGAAGATGCTAAGAATCAGCAGATAGTGAATATTAGCAATTGTCTTACTCTCTCTCCCTCCTTCTACCCTAAGTTTCCTCATTTCTTTCTTTATGTTATTACTGTCTCTCTTATTTTACCTTTTCTGAAGCTTCATAACTTATAATAGTGGTTTGATTATTCAATCAAGGAATCCATTTCAATCTTCATATTATTGTACAGTGTTACATATTTTAAAATAAAAATTTGGATATTTAAAAACTATAAGAAAAATATTATTGATTGCAATTTTTTTCTTATCAAATGGTAAAAAAGTATATATATTAAAATGTTAGTCAAAATTTATATAGTTTGACTTTAAAAATAAAAAATATGACAACTAAATGAGACGGCAGAAGTATTGTTATATCTTTAGGGCTCATTTGGTTGAAGAACAATAATTCTGATGATTAACTATTTCGAAATTATTAATCTCAATATTATTATCTCACCCGTCATATGTGATAAAACTGTTGACACTATAATCTCGACATAAGTAATCTCAGGATAAATATCTCAATCAAATAAGATTAAGGCTATATAGGAAATAGAAAAAGGTATGAAAGGGAAATAACATATAATGACAACGTTTTCGCAAGCACGCATAACATGTCGTATTAAATAATTTGTCTCCACTCTTGACCACACCGCGCCTACTATGCCGCTGCTCCTTATTGGCAGACTGCAGCTTTACAATGCTATGCTATTGCCTCTTTAAGGAGGTCTTATTAATCAATGGACATCTACTATCATTGCTTTCTTTCACAAATCTCTATTCTTCTTCCATACCCTTGCCCTCGAGTTTGTTATTTGGCTAGTTAGTAAATATTTTTGGACAGATTAACTAACGATGAGAACATTTTTCTTTTTAAGAAAACATAACTAGAGATAAAATTAACTTATATTTTAAAGTCATTATTGAATCTTTTCCAATGGCTAAATACTATTTAGTTCTCCAAAAATTGGCTATTGCCCGTTTCTTTCTACAAATCTGAGTCATAGCCTGCTTAGAATGGGGGGCCCGGGGATCTAACCATTGGTTCATGCCCCTTAGGTAGCAATAAAAAACAAATTATATTCAATCGTATACAGTAATGTTTATTTAAATTAATAGTACTCTCTGTGTCACTGAATTTCTGAGGTAATGCACACATCATACTTTTCACTATTGTTCTTTGTGAAATCATAAATATATAGTGTAATTTATCTCCTAGAAAATAAAGAGCATGTATGAAAAAAGTTTCAAACATTCTTTTTTAACTTTGAACAATTTAACTATTTTAAATATTAAAAAAAATCTCAAAAATTTAATTAATTTAAGACGGAAGAGTATAAAATATTGAAGAAAAATCTCAATACAATTAACTTGAAAAGAAGTCCCAACAGATTTTATTTTTTAATGTCGAATAATAAAGGAACTTTGATAATAAACTAATCAGTGGTATACCATTAATTACTGTGAATTTAATGTCTGCACTTACAAAGTTACTCTCTCCGTTTCATTTTAATTGAATTTGTGAGATAACGGACACATATTAAGAAAAATATTCAAAGACAATATTTACATCATACTTTCCACTGTTGTCCTCTGTGAAATTATGAATATGTAGTGTAATTTATCTCCTAGAAAATATAAAATTTCAATAAATGAAAAGGCAAGTATGAAAAAGTTTCAAACATTTATCTTGAACTTTGAACATTGTATTTTTTTTTCAAAAATTCAATTAATTTAGAATGGAGGAAGTATAATTCAACAATAGAAGCCCAACAGCTTTATACAAGGACTTTGTGTTATGAGTGACGAGTGTTAGAGTAGCTAGGTTGGATGAAAAGTGTCGCGAAAACTTTAGTATATTTGAAAAGTATTTGGTAATTAGAATTGGTGTGTAATCACTAGAATAGTAATTATTATGTCAGTAATTACACAATCTAATAATTATAATAATTTGTTTATTTGTCACAATAGAATAACAATGTAATTAAAAGTATATTATTTGATTGCACAAGTTCAATCATAAGACCATATTAAATTTTAAAATAAAAGTTCATTATATAAAATTAAAACTTTATATTGAAAAATTGCGTAATCATTTAACAATGCATCTGGAGAAGTTTCATCATGGATGTAATACTTGCAATTCTGAATATTCCAAGCTGCAATCACTTATGAAAGATAATTATGCAACAAATATTTATTATTGTTTCATTATTGGTGACTAGTGTAGTAACTTATTATCCAATTATTATTGTAGGATGAAAGGAGTCCATACTCATAGAAGAGGTCAAACAATACTTTATTACATACGGATCTTCACATGCTACATACGCAATAGATCATCTTTTTTAAGGCAAAGTGGAAAACCTAAACAGTAAAAATGGTATGGGTGAAAAAACAAAATCCACTTTTATGTAAAAACACAATTGCTCAATATAGAGAATCAGTAATATATTTTTTTTGCACCTTTAGAAAAGGAAAGATGCCTTTTAAATCTTTCCTTGGAGAAAATGAAAACATCATCTCTTTCTTCTTAAATTGTTTCTATGCTTTGTAATAATTTTAAATATGTATTGAGATTTGGATAAGGAGACACTCATAATTTATATGGGATATATTTTGATTTATAGTATGTGTTATGAAATGAATTTACTTATTTATTTAATTTTATATAAATTTAAACATAAAATCAATTGAAATCAAGTTAAAAAAACACATGGTCATATATTATACCTATTTACTTGACATGCATGGATATCCTCTCTTTTATTTTATTCCAAGTGTCGAGATAAGGGAATCCCAAAAGTAATCTTGCTATCTCTATGAGGTAATCGGATATGTTGTTGTTTATTATTTATTCCAAAGTGACCCTTACTTCTTTTGATAAATATTACTTCTTCCGTCTCATTTCAATTGTTAGAGTATTCTAAAATAGTTGATAATTTAAATAAATAAGAGAAAGTTATTTATTTTTTTAAATTTTATTTTTAATAATTAATTATTTTATAATTAAGAGACATATATATAAATAAAAATTTAATTATTTATATCAAATGATATTTTTAATTATTATTTTGTAAAAATTATATCAAACCTTACCATTCAAATGAAATAGAGAATATTTTAAAACTCTAGTTCCCCTTTCTCAAACCAAAATTTTCACAAGTAGCAAAACCATTTCCCCACTCGCCCACGCGCTGTTAAAGAGTGATGATTTCCAGAAGCGTAACTGTCAAAAAGATAGAAGCACTTTGGGAAACGGAAGTACGGGGGTGACGACTGCTGCCCCACTTATATCGATATTCAAACAGTGATTAACTAACGTCGCTTCACCGCCGTTTACTATGTACTATTTCTCTCCGTTTTTCAAACTAAGAATTATTAACTTTTCGCCTTGGTATTTTTAAGACGATAAGATATAATGTTCATTTAATTGTTTTAAGTATTTTTAAGTTAAAATTATTTTTAAATATTTTTGAAGTATTTAAATAAAATTAAAATATTTATAAATATTTATTTTAAAAATAAAATAATAAGATAAAGTCAATAATTATACGTTAGAATTCCTACCTTTTTAAAAGTTAATTCAAATGGACTCTAAAAAATATTTTGGTTTATTAACATAACTTTAGATAACACCATAAATTTTTTTAAAGTTGGTGTCAATTTGAATCAAGTCTTTTTTTGAATGAAAAAAGTAATAAACTTTTTAAGGATAAATTAATATTAAAAAATATTTTTCTAATACACAAGAAATTGTTAGAAAATCAGATTACCTGATCTGCTCGAATATATGTGTCAATATTTAAATTAGATAAATATTATTAATATGTTTTTCTTTTTTAAATGTTCAGCCTAAAATATTTTCTAGATCATAAATAACTATATTAAGAATAAAAAAGTTTCAAACTAGAGAAATATATGTATTGGACAAATTGAAAGTATGCCAAAAATAAATAAGATAATTCTATTCTTTTTGTTATTATTTATATGAACTAGTCATGTTATACGTGTTATGTACATGATTAAAGTTAGAAAAATTAAATTTAATTATGAACTTATGAAAAAATAAATAATTCACTATAAAATTAATTTTGATAATTATTTATTTATAAAAGTTCTATAAATTTTTTTACTAATTAGAATTCATGATAAATTATAATTTTTTTCTTAGGGTATTTTCTTGATTGAAAGTCAAGATTTAGGAGTCTTTTCACAGTTGGACGTCCTTATTTTATCACTTTTTTCATATATTTTAAAAATCAATATTGTAAATATAATTAAATAGTAATTTAAAGAAAAATGGTGAAAAGTCAAATTTATTTAAAGCTCTTTTACAAAAATGGTGAAAAAACAAATTTATCTAAAACTCTTTTACGAGGGTTACCAAGAAACAATCTCTCTACTTCTATAAGGTAGAGATCCTACTTGTGGGATTCCACTAGGTTTGTTGTTGTTGTTGTTGTAAAGTAGAGTCTTTTAACGATGATAGAAAGTTCAAACAATATCTAAGGACCTTCATATTTTTAAGTCTAATTTCACATGAATTAAGAGTTTTTTTAAAATTTATAATATAAAATAAACTATAAATAATTATGTAATTATAAATAATATTATTAAAATAAAATAAAATTTTAATTTAAATTATTATCAGATGTTAAAAAAAATATTTTATAAGTTACTTTTGGGCGGAAGTTTTTTGTTTTTGCAATGGTATGTCTTTATAGAGGGCTCCTCCCCTAGTGTAAGCAGCATGGCAAGTTTCTCTGTCTTCATAAAACGCGCTGCTGACATTAAAACATAGACACACAGTTTGCATTTCGTATTCACTCCCTCTCACTTCACGCCAAATGCCTGCTCCCACCATTATTTCTCTCTCATTCACATTACGCACATTCTTATACTAACTATGCACCATATACTCTACCTCACTTCTTCTTCTCCGCTGCTCATATTCCTCTAAAACTCCTCTCCACGATAATGGAGGTCAGCCTCAACATGAAATTCCTTTCACAACCACTACTCTTCGCTATGTTGCTTATTTTACCCACCGTTTCATCTCTTGCCGAAGAAGGTAACTCTTACTTCTCACTACTATATTGCCGATCGTCTTCTTTTCGTTTTTGCCTTTTTTTGTTGTGTACTTGTCTTTGTTCTTCGTTAATGCGTTTTGAACACCTGGAAGCTCCTTTTTAGCTCCTCTGTTTTTCTAGAAGAAGGTAAGGCTTGCTTTCCTATCTAGGAAATACAAAAGTTATGGTTGGAAATTATATTTTTGTTTAAAATCACTCTAATGAACAAATAATTCAAGTACTTGGATATATTTAGGCTCCAGTTTATAGCATTTCTACCGGAATATGATTTGATGAAAATGCTATAAAAGGTTCGGACTACTTGCGCAGGGAAAGCATTAATGTCGATCAAGGCATCGTTTAGCAACGTAGCTAACGTCTTGCTAGATTGGGATGATGTCCACGACGAGGATTTTTGCTCATGGAGAGGCGTTTTCTGTGGGAATTTCTCCATGTCCGTTGTTGCCCTGTAAGTTTTCCATTCTACGAGACCGGAGAACTAAGCATTAGCTGGACATGGTGACCTGCTAGCTGTAGTATAGCTCTCTCTCTCATTCTAGCTGATTTTTTCTCTGTCTTTAAGCTAAATTTGCTTCTCTGTTGGCCGAAGGAATCTGTCTAATCTGAACTTGGGAGGAGAAATTTCACCGGCCATTGGAGATTTGAAGAATCTGCAGTCTTTGTATGGTCCATGCCCTCTTTTACTTTACTGTCCTTGGTCCACTGACTGTTATTTCCGGGCTGATATATTATTTCAATGTTAATGACAGAGACCTTCAGGGAAATAAATTAACTGGTCAAGTCCCAGATGAAATTGGCAACTGCATTTCGCTGATATTTCTGTAAACAGCTTTTACTTGTGTTTTTAATATTTTTTTATTTGTATCTGTAAGTTTTATAATTCTCACATTAGTTGATTTGCTATGTTCTGCAGTGATTTGTCTGATAACTTGCTCTATGGAGATGTACCTTTTTCACTTTCTAAGCTTAAGCAGCTAGAGTCATTGTGAGCTAAAACATATTGAATTAAATGTTTTCTGATTACTGGTTGATATGGTTATGATGAATTAATTCACTCCTTTGTATAGGAACTTGAAAAACAACCAGTTGTCCGGCCCAATCCCTTCCACATTAACCCAAATCCCTAATCTAAAGACGCTGTAAGTTTCATAACTTGAGTTAATCTCCCCCACAATTTAGTCAATACCCATGATTAACAGATGTTTATTTGAATGGTGAAGTGATCTGGCTCGAAACCATCTCGTCGGGGAGATACCAAGATTGATCTATTGGAATGAAGTTCTGCAATATCTGTGAGTGCATTCTCTTGGTGTTTGATGGTATTTGTTTTTTGTTTGTGAAATTTACAATGTTTTAATACCTTCTGTTTTGCAGTGGCTTAAGAGGCAACTTGTTAACAGGGACATTGTCCCCTGATATGTGCCAGTTGACCGGCTTGTGGTATTTGTATGTGCTCTGCTACATGCTGTCGATATGTAATGGTTTATTGTCTGTATGGTGTTGTATTTATGTTTCGTCTAACTTCAGAAGTTTCATATTGTTTCAGTGATGTGCGGGGCAATAACCTCAGCGGAACTATTCCAGATAATATCGGGAATTGTACAAGCTTTGAGATACTGTCAGTTTCATCTACTTGCTCTTATTTTGTAAAACGCCAATTTTTCTATTACCCCTGCCCAATAATAACACGTTCTTTTTTTTTTCCTCTTGATTTCAGGGATATCTCATACAATCAGATAACTGGAGAAATTCCCTACAATATTGGGTTTCTACAAGTGGCCACCTTGTTAGTAAATTCAACTTTTAAATGATTTTTAGCCGTTGTCATCTCTATCGTGTCTGTTCTGTTGCTGGGTTCATTTCTATGGATGGTAAATGGGGATTTGGTCCTTTCAACAGGTCTTTGCAAGGAAATAGGCTAACCGGTAAGATCCCGGAAGTGATTGGTCTAATGCAAGCTCTTGCTGTCCTGTGAGTATTCATACTACTACATGAATTGCTACTTTTTGTCAACTACAATCTTTACTAGTTAGCACTTGCTACTCAGAAAGAGGAGGTTCATGATGTCTGTCTCTTCTGTAGGGACTTGAGTGAAAATGAGTTGGTGGGACAAATACCTCCGATCTTTGGCAATTTATCCTACACTGGGAAGCTGTAAGTACACACCTATTTGAATGCATACACTTGTGTCTCGTTTGTCTGATTCACTTGTACATCCAACAGGTACCTGCACGGCAACAAACTTACAGGGCCAATACCACCGGAGCTGGGAAATATGTCTAAACTTAGCTACTTGTAAGTGGATTTACTAACATACATTATGCAGTCTCTTTGTTTTGCTTCATGAACTCATACATTATGCAGTCGCCTTGTTTTGCTTCATGCATTTAGCCATCTTATTTACAGGCAAGTGAATGACAATAAGCTTATTGGTCAAATCCCCCCTGAACTTGGCAAACTGGACCAGTTATTTGAATTGTGAGCTTTCTATTCTTGCAGTATGTATCATGTTCTACTTTCTCTTAGAACATCCAGTTCTTAGCTTTCCTTTACCAGGAATCTTGCAAACAACAAATTGGAGGGACCAATTCCTGAAAATATCAGCGCTTGCTCGGCATTGAATCAATTGTAAGATTGTTATGTATTATTTTGGAACTTCCTTTTTTTCTCTCCCTTCTGCTCTATTCTATTCATTCTGAGTCTAAACATATTTGTTTTTTTTCTTTCAGTAATGTTCACGGTAACAACTTAAATGGGTCCATTCCTTCAGGGTTTAAGAATCTGGAGAGCCTGACATATCTGTATGTTACAGTCTTCTGTTTTGGCTGGTGATCATGATAACGATCTTGAATTTCCTTTATATGGCATAAACTCATTGGTGATATTTGTTGATATATACAGAAATCTTTCATCAAATAGATTTAAAGGTCACATACCTTCTCAACTTGGGCGGATCATCAACCTTGATACATTGTGAGTTCTTGACTGTCAAAGGTCAATAATTTTATAGTTCAAGTGACTCCTTGTACTTACACTTGTATTCTTTAGGGATCTCTCTGGCAACGAGTTTTCTGGGTCTATCCCTGGTTCTATTGGAGATTTGGAGCATCTCCTCACATTGTAAGATATGAAACATTTAGATGTACATGGAGTTTGTATCATGACTTGAACGTAATCATAATGCCATTACAAATTGTAGGAATCTGAGCAGCAATCATCTTGATGGGCAAATTCCTGTAGAATTTGGCAATCTGAAAAGTATACAGACCGTGTGAGTTTCTGCAGAGAGCTTTGGTTACACTGCCTTCAAAATGTAGACCTTTTAGACTACTGTTTTTCTTGTACTGAGACTGGCTTCTATTCTTTCAGTGATATGTCATGCAACAAGATCTCTGGTGGCATCCCAAAAGAACTGGGGCAGCTGCAGACCATGATAACTCTGTAAGTTTTTCAAATAAATTCGTGTAGAGTTTAATCAGCTTTCCTTCAATATCACAGTCAATTCTAATGATTTTTTATTGGCTTGGTTTCTTTATGTAGTACTTTGACAGCTAACAATCTCAGTGGAGCAATCCCTGACCAATTGACCAATTGTTTCAGCCTAACTAGTTTGTGAGTTCATCTCTCTTTGTCTTTATGTCATACACATTCCCATTCTTCAGTTACTGATGTTATGTCAATTCTCCATCAGGAATATTTCCTACAACAATTTCAGTGGTATTGTTCCTCTTTCGCGAAATTTCTCACGGTTTGCACCTGACAGGTATTTTCTGTGTAGAATGAACCTTCATTGATGCATGTGTTTTAGTACAAGTAACTGACCATCTTGTTATCATCATCAGCTTTTTGGGGAACCCATTTCTTTGTGGCAACTGGAAAGGTTCAATATGTAACCCCTATGCACCAAGGTCTAACGGTATGACTTCATTTTTCTGCATTGGTTAGTGAAACTTTTGGGCTGCTAGAGGCATGTGCATCAAAATAGCTTGTTACTTTTTCAGCCTTCTTGTCCAGAACAGCTGTTGTTTGTGCAGCATTGGGTTTCATAGCACTTTTATCCATGGTTATAGTGGCCGTGTATAAGTCCAATCATCCACACCAGTTCCTGAAGGGGCCTAAGACCAATCAAGGTAGAAATTATTACATGTCCGTTCTGTTTTTTTTTCAATACTTTCAGGTATTTATGTTTGCTTTTGCTTGTCTCACTCTAATTCCCTAGGTTCCCCCAAACTCGTGGTTCTTCACATGGATATGGCCATCCATACATATGATGACATTATGAGGATTACCGAGAATTTCAATGAGAAGTTCATTATAGGATATGGTGCTTCCAGCACTGTATATAAATGTGTTTTGAAAGATTCCCGACCAATTGCCGTTAAGCGACTTTACACTACACATCCGCACAGTTTGCGCGAGTTTGAGACTGAACTAGAGACAATTGGAAGCATCAGGCACAGAAATCTTGTCAGCTTGCATGGTTACTCACTTTCCCCTAATGGGAATCTCCTTTTTTACGAGTACATGGAGAATGGTTCACTCTGGGATCTACTTCATGGTTAGTAACCCTCGTTTTCTTCTAATTTTTGATGTAGCATCATCATGTTAAGACTGTTGATAGTTGATGTTTATTACTTAGAATGATGCTATAAGCCTGGATTGATTTGAAAAATGGCTAATTTTCAACTGATTGCATGTCATAGGGCCATCCAAAAAGGTGAAGCTTGACTGGGAAACACGTCTGAGAATTGCTGTCGGAGCTGCTCAGGGTCTTGCTTATCTTCATCACGATTGCAACCCAAGAATCATCCACAGAGATGTAAAATCTTCAAACATTCTAGTGGATGAAAATTTTGAGGCTCATCTTTCTGATTTTGGGGTTGCAAAATGCATCCCTACTGCAAAAACTCATGCATCAACTTTGGTGTTGGGCACCATTGGCTACATTGACCCTGAGTATGCCAGGACTTCCAGGTTAACTGAAAAGTCAGATGTCTACAGCTTTGGCATTGTTCTCCTAGAGCTTTTGACCGGAAAGAAACCGGTCGATAATGACTTGAACTTGCACCAGCTGGTATTATTCTCCTCTTATTGCTCTACCTTGTTACTTATAAAAGATTTATCTCAGACTGGATGGAAAAGAACAACTTGTCTCAAGTTTTCTTACCTTTTTCTTGCATTTGCAAAATTTCACTAATTGTCTTTTGTCTTATTAATTCCTTTTACATTTGTCTTTGGAATAATTTGATTTGTGTTACAGATATTGTCAAAGGCGGATGATAACACCGTAATGGACGCTGTTGATCCTGAGGTATCTGTTACATGCATGGACTTAACGCATGTGAGGAAGACTTTTCAGCTTGCATTGCTGTGCACAAAAAGATTCCCATGTGAGAGGCCAACAATGCATGAGGTTGCTAGGGTACTTGTTTCCTTGCTTCCTCCCCCACCAACCAAACCTTGTGTAGCCCCTCCCAAATCCATTGATTACACGAAGTTTGTGATTGGGAAAGGACTACCGCAAGTCCAGCAAGGTGATAATTCCTCCGAAGCACAGTGGCTTGTTAGATTTCAAGAAGCTATATCCAAAAATACCTTTTGACTTGGGTTCATAGACACTACTTCATATCAATTCTGGAGTGGACGTGGAACATATGTTGGCTAAAAGTTTTTTTTTGATGTTAGAGATTTCCCCTATAAGATGGGTAGGCACATGGTATGGCCAAGTGTATTTCACATTTGTGTAGATTGGATGTTTTATGGTGGATGAGATGCACAATAGGTTAGATCTACAGCAAGTGCAGTTCAACTCAAATCTGTAGGATCTGTGTTGAGATCTATTTCCTTCTTGAACCTTGATGTTTTTGTCCATGAGTTCAAATTGTGTAAGTTAAATCACATTAAGCTTAGCACGCACTCCAGGTTTTGCATCCATCTACATATATTTGTTTACCTCATTACATGTTTTTGCTTTCGTAGATGGTTATTTGGAAAGAAATGGCAAAGCATGTCCTATGAGAGGCACTTTGATATGCTCTCAATCGTCCTTTTTATGAAAAATTTGAATCTGTGCTAGTCAAGTTTTACTGCTATAATATAAAATTGGCTAACTTAGATATTTACCTGTACTTGCGTTTTGTGTTGGAATAAGTTTGGTCAAAGCCGTTATTATCATACTACATTATCAGTCCAATGTTGTACTGGAACAGTGGTTTGGTCGACTGGAATGAGTTTGATGATGGTGAAGAATTACATCTCTGAAGAGCTAATGCTATGTTCCACCGTGTCAACATTATGTAACCCTTAGGGTGTTCACGGGTCAGTTTAGATTGATTATTGGTTAAAATTAAAATCAAATCAATTTAATAATTTTTAAATTCTTAAAATCAAATTGAACTAATTATAACATACATTTATCGATTTGGTTTTTATTGGTTTCGATTTGGTTTGGTTCGGTTATTAACCATAAAAATAAAAATAGGGTAGACTTTAAATTTAACTTTGTTCCATTTTAACCTTCAACTCCAATTTTCATATTCAATTTTGAAATTTTTATCCAAGGAATCAATAAAATTGGAAGAATGTACTTTCACATGCTATGATTTGACACAAAAGTCAATTAAAAATATATATATAACCTCTCTAACTTGCCTTTATTTTTTATTTTGATGCTTTAGGAGTGGCAAAATGAATAAGTTATTTGGGTATCTATCTAGATTTTGCCTATTTGAAATGAGTTGGTACTCAACCCATTTAAGATGGATAAAAACGGAGTAAAACTCATATTTATCCATTTAAAAATGAGTAATTTAATGGATAATATTAATAAAAGAAGCTCATTCATAATGTAAATGATTTTTATTGGAAGAAATTGGGGTGGGTGAGGATAAATAAAATTTTTTGAATTTTCAAAAAATTAAATCAACTTTTTATTGGGAGGGGAATTTTTTTTATCTTTTATTTACTTATTTTTTTTACTGTTGGGGGTAGAAGTAAAATTCCTGCATACCACCATGTGTTATTAGTTATTAGTCGCTCTCGTTTTCTTTCCTTCCCAGTGTTTCATATCTAGTTTATTCTGCTTATGAGTTTTTGAGACAAGGGGTCTGCGTACATTCTACCCTCACCAGACCTCACTTATGGGATTCAACTAGGCATGTTGTCGTTGTTGGGGTTAGGAATGTGGATTGGTCGATTCGATTTTATACATTATTGGTTCAATTTATCGATTTTTGATTTTTAAATATGCTTAAACCAATAGCAAATCAATAAAATAGTTTTTATTGATTTTTGTTGTATCAGTTTTAAGTTCTTAACAACTTTTGATTTTACTCGATAAGAATGATAATGAGAAATTGCCTTAATAAAAGCATATGGAGTACCAAAGAGTAAAGACTAAAGACAAAATACTAAGTGGGTAACTAATGACTTAAGTACAGTAAAGATTAAAATAGGTAAAGTACTGGTATAGTGTTCTATTACTATTAAATTACTAATATTTAATATTTATGAAGGGATAAAATAGTAAATTATTATACCGATAATCCAACGGTAAAAATCAATATTGAAATGATAACCCAATAATTTTTTTTTAAAATTATTAAAAACCTAATAATCTAATAAGCCAAAAATAATAAGCCAATAACAGTTTTATCGCTTCGATTTATCGATCGCTTCGATTTAT
>DF363365.1:13712-27731 GCA_000787875.1 Solanum virginianum
CCGGAGGCACGCATAACCGCTTCGATTTATCGATCGGTTCGATTTTTGGACACCCCTATTTGGGGGTAGGGGTGGGGTGTAAAAAAATTATATATTTTTTAAAATGACTTTTTTTTGGGTATGGTAGGGGTAAGGAGACACTCGGGGGATGGGAGTTAGAGGTAAAAAAATTTAAGAATTTTTTTTTGAAGAAAATAAATTAATTTTTTTCTACCTTTCTGGGGGTCAGGCGGGGGTGTTATATTTTATTTTGTGTAGTGGGTTCTTGGAGGATAGGTGGGCGGCTCGGGGTGGAGGGGTAAGAGGTGAGGATGAAAAGCGAAGGCTTAAAGAGATCTGTAAGATGACTAAGTCAGAAGCAAAAATGATGGTGACAAATGCTAAGACAACAACATTTCAGTGCCTATATGAGGAGCTAAGTGATAAAGGCGGGGACAAGAGATTGTATAGGCTCGCTAAAGAGAGAAAAAGGAAAGCTCGCGACTTCAACTGGATGAAGTGCATCAAGGACGAAGAGGGTAAGGTGTTGGTGGATGAGACTTTCATTAAACTAAGGTGGCAAACCTGCTTTCATAAACTCTTAAATGAAAAAGGAGATAGAGATATTGAGCTGGGTAAGTTGGCACACTCCGAAAGTCACCGAGATTTTGGTTATTGCAGGCGGTTCAGAGTTGAGGAGGTTAGAAGGGCTATTATAGGATGAAGAGAGGGAAAGCGATCGGACCCGATGAGATTTCGATAGATTTTTTGAAGAACTTGGTCAAGAATGACATAGAGTGGTTGACTAGACTGTTCAATGCTATTATGAAAACTGCCAAGATACTGGATGAATGGAGGAGGAGTACAATGCTTCCATTGTACAAGAACAAGGGTGATATTCAAAACTGTAACAATTACAGGCGTATCAAGTTGTTAAGTCACACCATGAAGGTCTGGAGAGAGTGGTGGAAATGAGGGTAAGAAAAGTAGTGTCTATTTCGGAGAATCAGTTTAGATTTATGCCGAGGCAGTCGACTACCGAAGCAATCCATCTTGTTCGGAGATTAGTAGAGAAATATAGGGAAAGAAAGAAGGACCTTCATATGGTGTTCATTGATCTCGAGAAGGCCTATGACACAGTTCTGAGGGATGTCCTATGGAGGTGCCTGGAGGTGAAAGGTGTTCCAATGGCATATAGGAAGGCTTATGACAAAGTCCTGAGGGATGTTCTATAGAGGTGTCTAGAGGTGAAAGACGTCCCAATGACATATATTAGGGTAATAAAGGACATGTACGATGGAGCCAAAACTCGGGTAAGAACGGTGGGAGGAGACTCAGAGTATTTTCCTGTTGAGATGAGACTTCATCAAGGCTTTGTGTTGAGCCCTTTTCTGTTTGCCTTGGTGATGGATGAGCTGACGCGATCTATCTAGGAGGAAGTTCCATGGTGTATGTTATTTGCAGATGACATAGAATTGATTGATGAGACCCGGGCTAAAGTTAATGATAGGTTGGAGGCTTGGAGATACACCTTGGAGTCCAAAGGATTTAAACTAAGTAAGACCAAAACAGAATACTTAGAGTGCAGATTCAATGTTGCATTGGATGAAGCAAACACTGATATGAGGCTTGCCACTCAACCTATCCCCAAGAGGAGAACTTTAAGTATTTGGGGTCCATCATCCAGAGTAGTGGCAATATCGACAATGATGTCACACATCGTATTGGGCCAGCATGGATAAAATAGAGGCTTGCCTAGTATTGTGTGATAAGAAGATTCCATCTAAACTCAAAGGTAAGTTTTACAGAATGGTGGTTAGACCATCTTTGTTGTATAAGATAAAGTGTTGGCCAATAAAAAAAGCACATGTTCAGGAGATATAGCTCGCAGAGATGAGGATATTGAGATGGATATGTGGTCACAGCAGGAGTGATAAGATTAGGAATGAGAACATCCGGGAGAAACTAGAGGTGGCCCCTATGGCTAATAAGACGAGGGAAGCGAGATTGCGATGGTTTGGATATGTGTAGAGAAGGAGTACGGATGCTCCTATTAGGAGGTGCGACAGGTTGGATTTGGGAGTTACACAAAGGAGTAGAGGTAGACCGAAAAACTATAGGGGGGAGGTGATCAGACAAGATATGACGAAAGTTGATCTCACTGAGGACATGACCTTAGATAGAATAGAGTGGAGGTCGCAAATTAGAGTAGTAGGCTATTGGTTGGTAGGGTTAGGTGGTATGGTAGGGTAGTAGGAGTAGTCGTGTTTTATATCAGGTGTTGTCATTATCTGTCATATACATGTTGATATTATTGTTATATCATATTGATTTACACACTATCATGTGCTTTGTGTTATTAGTCGTCCTTTCTGTTTCCTTTTCTTTTGCTTCCCATTTTTTTCCATATCTAGTTTATTCTGCTTATGAGTTCCATATCTAGTTTTTTTGAGATGAGGGTTCCTAGAAAACAACCTCTCTACCTTTGAGGTGGTGGTAAGGTCTACGCACATTCTACCCTCCCCAGACCCCACTTGTGAGATTTCAACGGGTATGTTGTTATTGGTAACTCATTTTTACCCATTTAAAAATATGAGTCAAGTTGGTTCTTTTATCTATTTTTACTTGACTCATATTAGATCGACTCATATACGACTCAACTCGCTCGTTTGCCACTCCTACTCATGGCACACAATCTCATGCATATGCTTAGACTTGAAAGGCATGCAAAGTCCAGCTGGAATTGACTTTGCAATGTCACATTGCATTCCTTAAGAAGCTTTGCGGAATGAAACTTGGATGCACTGCCTCTGATTAACAGATAGATGGAGAAAGAATGACACAGCTAAGTGTTCCTTGGACCAGAAATGCTGAAGGGAAGGGGATCTGAGTGACGCGACAGTAGCAGTTTTTTTCTGTGTATCATTTCCTTTGAACTCTTGAGTTGATATAAGTTTATACATTGGGTATTTAAAAGACTACTCCCCGTCCTAGCACATGTATACCTTGTAAATGTACATAACAGACAAAAGGAATACACTATATTTGACTTGCTGTACAGTGCTAGCAACAAAAATTTGGTGTTGCAAGTCTTGAGGACAGTCTTTTATTTCCTATAGCTAAAGACACATTTCCAGATAACTGCCGGATTAGGAGGATCTACCTTCCATGGAACAGAGATCTGCAGGTACGGAAACCATTTTTATATCCAAGCAATAACTTGCAGCAATTCAACAACCACGCATGTTAGCCACAAAAAATTTCATCGGATTCCCAAGCTCCTGAGGGATCAGTTTGCAAGTTAGATACAAAGATTTTTATTTTTAAAAAAAACAAACATTAAGGTATTAAACTAGCAATAGTAATCTGTAGATTATCTTTTTCTTTTTCCTGTTATGATGAGACTTCTTTTGGGGGGGTTCAGACCTCAAAATGGTTGATCGCCAAGACAAAGGCTAAATAACTGAAACGACAAAGCATACATCCATTGGAAGTGCTAAGGCATGTGTAGATGCAAATACCAGATCAAGCTAAAAGCTTGGTTTCAAACAAATGGCTCAAGCTGAGATGGGTTTAAAGGATGGCAAGTCATTATTGTAGAATATCATTTGATAAAACAAGAGATATGATAGTACTGAGTCTACTGACTAACATTTCAATGGTTTCATAGATATTAATCAAAAGGGAATTAAATGAGGATTTGTGTTGAGCCCTTTTGATAGTACTGAGTCTACTGACTAACATTTCAATGGTTTCATAGATATTAATCAAAAGGGAATTAAATGGGGTAAAATAATTTCCAAGTCCATAACTTTAAGACTATGCTTGGACAATGACTGAAGAATCCAGCAATATGTTTAAGTATCCGTTTATAAAACTATAAAAGTAAACAAAAGAAGCTCTAGGTATATTGATGAAAAGTTCTTCTGTGGACTTTCTGTCTTCCTATTTGTGAAACTCAAGCAATTGGATACCTGTTCATGTTCAAGTGGTGTCCAAACCTGGCAGTGCCATTCCCTGCCGCACACTGATTTGGCTTTCCAACACATTTCTGTATATTGAAATATTAATCAGAAGAAGTTGCAGTCAACAGTTAAAAGAATCTAGCATCTATCTATTCTTCATACCCGAAATTTAATCGGCAAACAATTTGGAGTATTCTCCTTCAATTCCTATAAAACAAAAGTGGTTATTAGAAGCAATTCATCTGCATAATTAAAAAAAAACATTCCAAGTAGGAGTCCTTAGGCTCACCTTTGCTGAGGGATTCTTTTTCAGCTGACACACTTCACGAGTTTCCTTTTCAGATCTAAGGGACAACTAGGATTAAAAAGGAAACAAGATTAGAATTTTATTGTCTGAGACATGAGTAAGTTGCTAAAACATATATAATAGTCTGATATATTCAGGCTACCACATAACTAGTAGTATACACCCTCAGAGGAATTCACTATGGCATGCATAATCATTTCAAAACTAGTACCTTATTAAACAGTTCAATTGGTGGATGCAGCGAAAGTTTCTCATCAGATATGGATTTAGATTCCTGTGATACAAGGATGAAAGATGCATGGACATTTAATAACAGGAAACAAGGAAAAGAATCAATTAACAAGAGGATAAGAGGCATAAATGGAAAGTCTAAAAGAAGCATGATGTGTTATCATTGAGTATACACTTTCTTGTCCATTGTCGTCATCTATGCAATTATCTTCCCTACTTGGAAATATCTGTATGAAGACATGATCTTTAAGCATATATCATGCAGTCAAAAGTCAAAAAAAACCAAAATGGGCAAACATAGGTCAGGTAATATGCTACCTTGTTACATTTATGTGATCTTGACTTGAGTGATGTTACAGATTTACCCGGATTCACAGCATTTTGACTGTTTGGTCTGAGAAACAACCCAAAACAGTATAAGCACAAGCTGGACTTTGCTATTCAAGAAGTGACGCTTTGTGATGCTTTAGGTTAAATTATATATGGTGAACCAAAAAGGCAATGTTAACTTTATGATAAGATTCTACATGCTTCTTCTCCAAGTGGAAATAAATGACTTTTGAATTTCTCATGAGATCTATGAAAATAGTTGAGCAGTTTTATGGAAAATTAAAAAATTGCAGTTTTCATTTTGTTCTTTCACATAAAGTTTACTCAATTGGTGAAGTAAAGAAGCCCATCCAAACCTGTCAACTAAAGCATTTTGAGCGGCAGAATCGGCATTTAGAGATTTTGATAACTGCAATACCCATAAAAGAAAAGAAAGAGTTAGCTTCCATCAACTGAAAGCATAGAAACTAAAGTTGCAGAATGCAAATGTTGCAATGATGATTTAGCCATAAACATAAGTGCATCGGTTAAGTACAAGAAAATGGAGCATAAAAGAGAGAATAAAAATAAACATCTAGCTTCATAAATTCCTAGTTTGTCCTTCAAATATTTCCTTATAGCCTCTGTGTATAGGGCTAATGATACAAAGACTGGATATGATTGCTAAATGGTTGTGGAATCAAATCATTAATGGCATTCCATAATTTCTTGCAAGATTAGGTAGACTTTATTAGAATTTAGTGGAGAGTAGTTCATAAGGATTCAGTTGTTCACTGTGGTATGATCTACCAGTTTGAAATTGGGAGTAAGACCAAGGTCAAATCTAAATATAGGCAAAAAAAGTTAAATGGGATACAAGGTATCAATACGGATGGCGGGATACAAGTAAATGGTGGAATGATTCAGATGCAAGCAAATTAGCCAAGACACCAACACTAGTAAAAAGAGACAAGGAATCGTTTACTCCCCAAAGCCAAAAGATCATAATGGTCAACAGACAATCGAAGACTCCTATAAATAATATATATCTGCACCAGTTCACTCTACCTAACCAATTAGAGAATCTAGACACAAAAACCTAGGCATGGAACACCAGTAAATTTTCTAAAATACTTTTGATGATAGGAGAAAATATAAGGACACCCAAACTAACAGTATCCTACGTAAGGTGAAGGTTGAGCAGCGCTACATCCAACTCAAGAACCTAACGAACACACTGAGGAGACTGAGGTGGAGAATGCACATGTTTTCTTTTCCAAGGTAAGCAATGAGCTTAATTGATTAAACATCAATGTGGAAATAGGAGCAGTGTACAGGCGATGATTAATTACATGAAACTCAGGCAATGGAGCTCTAGTCTTTCTGAGAGGAGGTAATGTAGGAGCCTTGAGGATCTGCAGAATGCACACATAGACAAGGCTCAGATGAAAGATTATATGTAGAAGAAGCCAATACTGTTAAAATGTTTTCACAAGAGATCACTACTCGGAATACCAACATTTCTGCTTGAGGACTGTGACTTAAGCACTTGGGTTTTGGAATTTGTGATTTCACTTGAATTTGGATCCTTGTTGCACCTGAAACTTTTAATCAGGAAAACCCCAAAACTGATTGCCAACTGGTAATGGTAGCAGTTTTACAGCAAGATGCAAGACTAAGAAAACCAAACAATTTACTTAAAAGCCTACCTTCTCCTTTGTGCCCTCTGCAGAGTTTCCAGTTCAGGTTCTTTTGGAACAGTAACTTTAGGTTTGGGATATGCTGAGTTGGAAATGGATAAGGTATCCTGACAAAACAGAATAAAATCTCTCAAGCTGCAAACAATGATGCTTAAGAAGTTCTCAAACATGATCTGTAATATGAAACCACAATTAAGAAGCCTTCAGACAGTACCTTCTTGGATATCTTGTGAGATAGTAGACGTTGATGCTTCAAGTGAGCAATCTAGTTTGCAAAATAAAAATGAGGAATGAAAAATATTTCCAGCAGTTCACAGCTTTTAGAAATGGGAAATATTTTGCACACATCCTAGAGATAGAAAAGTAACTTGAACAGAGTGATTATGTACACAATTTAATATAATGCACTAAACCAATATCACTTGGAGATGAAAATCATGCCCATTTTTTTTATCTCGAAGAGTAATTGAACCAAACTTCACACTAACCAATTGCCACTGTTTTCTCAGGATAAACTGCTCTTGTGCAATCACTGAGGTAATTTCACCAGGTTAGTACCTATTGGCAAAAAGGATTCTATTTGCACCTAAAACAAATTTTTATTATGTCTATTTCATGTAAGTCAATGAACATATTTGTTATCTGGAGATACATCTGATGTAGAGCACCTTAATGTTGTCAGTGAAGTAAAATTAATAAAATAATTTTACATCCTTGAGTTTCTAGCTTGTAGCTTAGTTTATAGCTTGCCATTACTACACTTGGTCTAAGGGCCTGTTTGGATATGAGAACTTTAGATTTTTCAAGTCTTTCTTCCAAAGATTGTTTGGCTCTTGAGTCAATTTTTCACTCCAAACATGAAAGTTAGGACTAGTTTTCAAGTTAAAAAAATCCCTCATGGAAATTCAAATTATATTTTCAACTGAAACACATGCCCAAACACCTACTTAATTAACCACTTTCCCGGAATAGACTTAATTCCAAAAGATCAAACAGTTAAGTCCTTTGGCAAATAGCATTAGTTCATAGAGAAGACACTAAGTCAGGATCGTGCAAGAGAGTATAAAAAGTTCAAAGTAAGTGTCTTACTTAGACTTAACATACATCCCTAAAAGGAAAAAAGGCTATGGAAGGGGTAAGATGGATGAAACATTATACTGAAAGAGGATGGAGAAATGAGGGGTTCGACTTAAGGAAACACATGTGTGGAATACAAACTTAGAAGCCAACAAGAGCATAACAAAATAATACTATCATCAACCAGTAACTAAATAACTTCATGCACCTTAAGTAGATAACCGATCTCTAGCTTTTGCCTTTTGGTCGCAAGACTTTCAGATGCCAAAGAATTTGTTGAGCTTGTCACGTCGGTTTTGTTAGATGTATTATGAAACCTAGCACTTGAAAAACGAGAAAACAAAAGCAAAGATTAAGTATTGCTTAAACTGGTTTGAGAAGTCAAGAGAGCCAACAAAGTGAAAATGAACTGCAGAAACATACACAAGCCTGAACTACAGCTTTTAAGTAATATTGTCATTGACATTGATGTAATAGTTTCTAAGAATTTTTGACATTAAGTAATGAAAAAGAAACCAAAAATTTTCAAAAGTACAACCTTCAAGAAAAGAAGATAGAATATACATCTTTTACATACTTCTGTTTAGCCAAATGACTAGCTGTGGGCTTCATTAAAGTTGAACTTCTTGTTTTTGAAGATCTTGGCTCTGGCTTTGTCTTGCAAATTTCATGAGTTGCTTGACCTTTGGATATTGTTCCTGATGGGGTACAAGGGAAACCAGTTAAATATTGTTGAAGTTCTGCAAGATAGTAAGTTAAAGTTATTTTTTCAGAATTCATGCTAGTTAACCACGTGCATAAAGGAGCTATTATATTTTCTGTTCAATCTACTGTCAACAGAGTACTGAAACTTAAGCCTAATAAAATCACTTAGATAATATTTGACTAAGTACTTCAGTGGAATTTGAAGGATAGCCGAAATCAGAATATCAAGTTTTAGCTCAAACCTTGAATAGTTATAGTGCACAAGTAAGTTGACTTCAAAAAATTACTTAAAAGAACAAATAACAATTTAAGCCCACAGACAATGAAAAGGCAAACTTTGAGTTAAAGTCGATACATGGATTCAATTAAGATGTGTTAGTATAACAGAGCTTCTCTTCCAACACTAGCATATAGATCCATTAGATGAATGTTCTGATGTGAGTCAAAAAAAATGAGATCGGACTCTTTTAAACTGCCAGCATATATACCTTTAGTTTTCGATTTGGAGGACAAAACTTCAGAACCAACAGGACTGTATGAGTTGTTGCATTTTGATTTTGCTGTTTTCCCTTCTTGTAACCTTGAGCAACCATTTGAGTTTCCTGCTGTAATCTCTTTCCCCAGGTTTAATTTGATAATGAGAGCTAAGAAGTTTCCAAATAAACAAGGAAAATAGAAAAGAAATTGTGAGTAAACCAACCAACCACAATAGAAAAATCCACATTAAGTGTATAAAAAAACACTGTCAAAAAGATAACTTATGAGGTCATAATCACAATATTGTTGATAAAAATCCTTGTTAGACCAAAAATATGTGAGAGCCGACAAGGATTAGGAACAAAAGGAACTTGAGAAGCCAAAGCTTTGTGCTTCCACTACAGGCATTGTATTATAACAATCCATATTATTTCATTATGGCACAATCACTGAACCAGAAAAATTACAGGAACGAATGTACATTCCATCAACATTCTCAGATTAACTTCCTAATAGTCTAAAAAGATGATTACAAGGGCAACAATCATCCCAACGAGCAGAACAGCACATTAACTCAAAATTACTGGCTAAACAAATAGACATTGACTCAAATGATACGTGTTTCTCTATTGAAACAAAATTCGCACGGTGAATTTTTTGCTTCAAACTTTTACGCAGAATCAACCAAAAAAACAAAGAAGAGGAAAGTGAGATAAACACTCATGTAAATTGTTTTTTATGTATGGCTTACGGGAAGGCGGATAAGTGCCGGCCGTTTGAAACCAGCGTTCTGCTTCTTCGGCGTCCGCAGTTGACTCCGGCCGGCAGAAATCATAGAACCTAGAGGCATCAAACTCATATTCCGAGTCGATTTCTGATACAACGTCCGAACAATCTACAACGAAATCCTCCATTTCTTCGTCCATTGAATATATACAATATTTGATAATAATAATAATAATAATAATAATAATAATAATAATAATAATAATAATAATAATAATAATAATAAAATGGAATTTATGAAAGGAGAAATCGAGAGGAAATCATTGATCTCCTGGTCATTGAAATGTGTTCACATGGTGGACGTCGCGAGGGTTTGGAGCGTGAATGTTAGAAATGACTGGAGGGCGAAATTATCTCGGTGATCCTCCTCTTCTTTTATATACAGATATATGCTCTCCATATACGTTGCGCCGAGGAGGCTTTGGAGAATGGGCTATCACCAAAATTTCAAATGTTGCTGCTTCTATTTTTGGAAACACACACAATTACCAAAACGCCCACATTATTTATACCACAACTTCCTTCCTCCACATTTTTGTATTTTGATTGTCCATGAACTCAAGAGATAATATGAATTATATTCATTTTTTAATTATAATTTTTAAGATATTATATTTATTATATTCAAAAAGTGATTTGATAAAATAATTTTTGTACCAAGTTAATAGTATTAGACGGAGGGAGTATATTTTTATAAGGCTTAAATACATTGGAACTCATTTTGTTAGGGTGAAGAGTGGCCAGGCTAGTCACAGTAGCGCACTGCCGGCAGTAAATGATTTTTGTAATTTCCCACTCCCCCTCCTCCGAATTTGTAATAGCAATGTATTTGTTGCAATATTCTGTATTGATGCATATTATACAGTAATATAACTATTTCTTATTTCACCAAAAAAATCAGATAAAGAATAATAATTTTAAAATTAAATATAATATTTTTTTTATTTTGTATTGAATTAGAAATATTGATTAGTATGAAATTATTTATCTCATTATAGAGAGAGTGTATATTTGTATGTATGTGCCATAAAATATTCTAATTTATACTAACTTTGACTATCTTATCCTTCTACTAAGTACCCCCACCTTAAGGTGCAATTTGAATCGCAATATGATCAAGAATCAAGTTGTTGATTCCTCTCGCTACGTCGCTCAATTTCACTTCTTTGTTTTTATTTTAGCTTCTCAGAGGAGACAAAAATACTTGAAAAAAACAAAAGAAAAAAACTTTATTTATTTTAATTTATGCGATAATTTTTTTTCTATTTTAAAAAGAATATTAATTTATTTGTTTGACTATTATTTCACAACATCATTTTCATTTTATCACTTAATACTTTTATTGCGAAGAAAAGTAAACTAAAATTAAGCAATAAAATTATTTTAACAAAGGTAAATTGAGAAACATAACAAAAATTCTTATTCTTTTATTTCATACGCGGACAAGCGATGATATTAGAGGGATATTACACTAAAGGGCATAATACCATGTAAAATCTCAAGGAAAGTGTTGATTATAGTGTAGAGTTAACAAGTGCTATGCACTATAGTCTGTAAATAGCCATGTAAGATGTGTGATCAAGCATGATTAAGTGATATATATAAAAGGCCCTATATAAAAGCAAACACAAATATAAAAAGATGTATAAAAGACAAATAAGGAGTGAATCAAAATGTCAGAAATAGTTGTCTTTGGGGTAGAGTCAAAACTTGATTATAATTACTGGCAACAACCTTGCAAGATTATTCAAATTTTAGAGTCACATCAAAGAGTCTACTGTGTTATCATTTTGTACTAATTAAGCTAATACAGTATTACCTGAATCACTGTAAGGAAGCAAATGGAGGAGGGATGGAAATTATATACGGCATATTTTTTATATATTTATTTTATTTTGCAATATAAAAATGTGGTGATACCACTTGAAACCACATCCTGGATGGGCTACTCTTTCTTTAACTTGAGGTCTCGAGTTTGAGCCCTCGGTAAGAAAAATGCTTGGTAGGGAGAATCCCAAGTGGACAACAACAAAAAAAATCTCTTTTAATGAACCTTTTGAACATATTTAGCTTTGTCGTCGCATGTATATTACACATAATATACCAGAATGAAACATGATTATTTTATCACTTTTATAAAATAATATATGGGCGACATTTATATTGATTGATATCCGCATTAAAGGGTGTACCTATTGATCACTAATATGAATTGAGAACAACAATCCATAAGATTTCAGATTCAAATTTTAAGAATACTTGATGATTTCATCCATTAGTTCTGTCACTATTATATAAAAAAAAAGTATTCTTACAAAATAACTTTCATATAGATTTATTGGAAAGAAGCTATTCTAAATTAATGTACAAGAATACTATGAGAATGAGCAGCAAAATACTAGGCTATACATTTAGATGCCTCGGTAGACATTAATCAATCAGTGAAATTGTTAGTAATTACTATGCTTTTGTAAGTGATTGTCAAGAAACAAACTGTACAAAGTTTGAAAATTTTATTCGTGTAATTGTAGTTGAAAATACAGATTTGATGTTTGAAAATGATACCAGATCAATAAAAATTTTAATTTGTAAAACAACAAATATTTTTAATGTTGCCACTAATTATTTAACTTGTGGAAGATATGGCGTGCTTGCATCTACTTGCGACTTGACAAGCAATATATATACACACACTTTGGGCTGACAAAGTGGTTTTAAAAAAAATAAATCGTTAAATCTATTTATTAAAATATGAATTGGATAACTGACCAATGAAAAATTGCTCAAATATGAATATTATTCATTAAAAAATGGAATTTAACTTTATTTTTTGCTTTTAATTTGTGTTTTCACTCTATCATGAATAATATTCATACTAAATAAAACAAATCAAATACTTTATTCATTTTTATCAGTTCTTATCCAAATCCGTTGGCCATTTATCACCCCTTTTTACACTAGCTAATACACGTGAAAAAGGATTAGTCTATAAATTTAGTCTCGAATTTGTTTCCCCTAATTATTTGAGCAATTAGTGAGCTTACAAATTTTTTTTTCCAAAATTATACAATAATAATAATAGTACTTTAACTTTGTATATGTAATATAGATTTTTGAGGAAGTTTTGATACCCTAGCTATCTCCACCCATATATGTATATCCTTCCGCTATAAACATTATTTTCATTATATAACAAGTTACAAAAATTTCGTGCACTGCACGGACTCAATATTTATTCATAAATTTATTTTTAAATAATATAATTAAATGATATTAAATTATCTTATTAAGTATAATATTTATGTAATAAATATTATTAATATTAAAAAAATATTCTTGTTGAAGCAAATACGTCGACAGAGACGTATCTATTTCATCTCAAATTTCTTTTTATTATATAAGAGAATATACATATATTTAATGCAAACACTAAAAGTTTGTATAATTATTATTCTATCATTAATAATAAGTAAACACAAGATATTATTTCTTCATGTGATTTTCCTATAAAATAAAGGCGGAACTACATAGATAATTTGTCTTATATCGAATTGTAATTAGATAAAAAAGATCATTTCTTTTTCTTTTTGGCATAAAATAACGTCATATAGTTAGTCTTGCAAATTGAAATTGTTGGTGAACCACCACCTTATGAACAAGTCTAGTACTTGAAGCTCCAATATAAATAATAACATGACCTAATTCCTCCAGTACTGAGTCTCCTGCACTCTTCAACTTATTTTAATATAAAAGGTGAATGGTTGTCATCATGCCAAACAATATGATCTTCTTTCGTCTATCTCAATTTATGTGATACAGTTTGATTGATATAAAATTTAAAAAATATGAAAATATTTCATAATTATTTTAAAATTATCCAAACAATATCATTTCTTTTGAAATATACTTAAAAAATATTGCGTCTTATAAATTTGAGACAAGTAAGATAATGGACCAACATCAAGACATTCTCCTTATTTTCTGTTTGGTTATCCACCCAACGGCACGACAAATACGCCAATTCTAATGTTATGTTAAGCACTCACTTTAATCGATGCTAGGTGGTGCTAGTCTCTCTGGATGAAATTATTTAATTTGAAGATCTCTTTGTCTGGTTGCTTTTTGAAATATTTATTCAATTAGTTGTTTTTAATCGACATAATCAAGTAATTACAAGTGCAATAAGAATGGACCCAAAACGTAGAAGAAGAGAGAAAAGAGGATATGGTGAGGGGTTAGTAGATTTTCCACCAAAAAAGTTACTCATAGTTTATTGTAACACTTCCTTTTGGATTCATTTTTTTTTAAAATTAAGTTTATTTTGTTTTAATGAAAATAATTTTAGTAACACAAATAATAGCCTGTTTGGCCAAGCTTATTTCTCCCAAAAGTACTTATTTTTTTCAATAAGTACTTATTTAAAAAAAGGTGAGGTGTTTGGCCAAGCTTTTGGAGAAAAAAAAGTACTTTTATGGAGTAGCAG